>JABUQX010016938.1:0-17054 GCA_015478945.1 Trachelipus rathkii | reverse complement strand
TGAAGCGTTTCAAGGGTGGTAAGGATCGGAAGTCGGAGTCGATTTCCCAAAAATCTGTAGATCGATCAATCGGGGATTCGATCCCAAAGCGAGAGGATCGGGGAGTCGATTAAAAAAAAAGACTCCTTCGACCTTATCACAACAAAATTTTAAAAACTAATTTCCCTTTTAATGAAACGAAAATTTCTCTCACATATCGAAGAAACTATATTTCATTTTAGTTTTGGCAATATAAAAGGCAAAAAAACAACTTTTCCAGCATATTTTAACATTGTCGATATATTTATTCATCCAATGAAGTCCGAAGACGCAAATTTCTTGGAAAACCAGCGTAGTCATCCCCTACCGCGCAAAAACTTTAGCTTCAAATGAGCAAAATAGATATATATAATAATATATAATATAAATATATAATGACATAATTCAGGCCATTCATAATATAGCTATTCAATCTTAAATATTCATAATAATGGCACTAAACAAAATGGAATAATTATTATGTATATATATAAATATAAATAATAATATAAATATATATTAAATCAGTCGGCGACTCGTGTATAGGCAAGCAATGGTAAAAACTTTGCCCAGTATATAAACTAGAATCTGAATTATAAAACAAAAAACGTCAGTCTTCAAGTCAGTGGAAAATTACATTAATGCCCAATTTTCAAAGCTTTCAATCATATCAAAGAACAGAAAGTCAAATCGTACGATGATTTAGCCTGATAACAAAAATTTTAATACATAATTTCTGTAGTAGTTTTTTTTTAATTCTATTTATAAAAGATATCGGGAGATCAGCCCAAAATCATTTCGCCCAGTTCTTGCACCTAATAGTAATTAAAAATGCATATAATATGCAGGGCCAAGACAAAGAGGGGTAAAATATACTAGTTGGCATTAGCCGTAATCGCCTTGAAAGTTGTCGTACATATCGATTTATATTATATATTATTATTCATATTATTATTATTATTATTATTAATTATTATTATATTATTAATAATAAAATTATATATATATTAATATATAATAATTATATATATATATATTAATAATATATATAATATATATATAATATTAATATAATAAATATGTTTAGGGCTATAAGAACAACTAATTTGTACTCCTATCATGCCAATGGCGTCTCCAAGCCGAGGGAAGTTGAGATCGTTAGAAATTGTGGAGTAACAAGAAAATTGATCACAATCTCCTCAGAGATGATTGATAGATGAAATTATTGGGAAACAATTTCCAAAAACTGTAAAACAAATGGAATTTAACATCCCAATGAAACATTGGTTTTTGAACATAAGAGCCATTTTAGAAGCTTGAAAATATCAAATGAAAGCAAACACGTTTGAGTTAACACAGAATCAAGCAGATTTCAAAAAATTGGCTTATCCACTTGTTTGCTCACCTTTATCCCAAAATGCCACACGTAATATCTAATAATAAAATTCAATCAAGAAATGCAGACATAATTCTTATAAACCAAGCTGTGAGTGAAAATAAATGTGAAAGGGAAAAATTAAAAACATATGACCATCATAATGAAAGTAATTGAAAAACGTGATGTTTGTGAGGTGAAGAGATCGTAAAAGCTTCCAAATCTACGAATTAAAAAACGGTGGAGGCATGAAGTTGATCTACATAAATAAATATCTTGTCTAAGGGAGAGTTTTTGGTTAAGTGATCATCTAGGGTACACTCCACTTTTCGAGCTGAAACACTTAAAATTATAGAACCTCATTCCCACAGTTGATTTAAAATGTGTATAAAATTCCATCAGTCGCGAGTGGATCGAGCAATTTAAAAAATCGAGCTCGAGCGAGCGTGTTTAGAATCGCACTCGGATCGATCGGGAGTCGGTGTTAAAGCGACTCTGGAGCGGAGTCGGAGCCCATTTATTTTTCGATCCCCATCCCTATTATCTACAGAGTGTAGAGTATCGGACGTAAATTAGTAGGTAGATATGGCTAACCTCGTCTAAGAAATTAGAAAAGTTATATTGAACTAGCATTGCTCCGCACCGTGCCGATGCTTCGCCGATTTAATAAACATTCGTATACAACAAATTGGGCCTTAAATTGGTTATCAGACCGTAGATCTCGAAATGCGATTAAAGTCCGATTATAATTCTTAGGCCTCCCCACTAGGTCCCAACTGAAAAAAAAAAACACAGTTGGCGAAACATGAGGACAAAAGAGGAAGAAATAAGGATGAATATGAAAAGAAGGAAAGAGTGAAATGAGTCGACTCAGAGATTAGGTAGTTGACACTGGCACCGGATGCTCGGTGCAGTGCCAATAATAAATATCGTTAGTCCTATATAGTATCAAAAAATATGTTTATAAGACGTAGAACTCGATATAATTTAATTTCTTAAAAAAAAAAAAAAAAAAAAAAAAAAAAAAAAAATTACAAAAAATACAAAATTAATAAAATTAAAAAAAAAAAATAAAATTAAAAGATAATAACAAAATAAAAATAAAATTAATTTTTTTATTCTTCAAGGTTAACCTAAAAAAAATACGTTTTATATAAATCCCAAAACCAGCCCCAGACCTCCAACCTCCGCCACCTTGCCAATTCCCCCATCATGATCTATTGGATTCATTTGAATATTTATCTATTGATTCATCATATTTGTATAAACATAACACAAAAACGTCATTATTATGGTAGGTTTTCCATCATGTTATTTCCGAATGTGTTTTCTTAGTTATTAACTTATACAAATCCAGTTTCTACATACCCTAAACCTGTATACAGTAAATAAAACCACCCACCCCTCACCCCTCCCTACCCCACCCCTTGAATTTTACATTAACATAGTAATATAAACTAAAATTTTCATTATTACACTGTATTATTATTATCTGATCAGAGAATATATCCTAAAACGTAAAAAAGTTTCACATCAAAATTTACATTCACATATCAGAACTAAGAATATAATGACAACGACAAACCTAACACCACCCTACTCAACCACTTTTTCTAAACATATGGATATTTTACACTAACATATAAGATTTAACAAGAATTTATCATAACCTTTTAAATTTCATACTCACATGAAATACTAACAAACCAAAGATTTCACTATCAATAAAGCAAACATAGCATCAAATAACACGAATAGATAAGTACAATTACAAAAACCTACATACCTACTCTGCGAAAAAACAGCTAGCAAACAAATCCATTACTTAAACAACACTAATAACAACAATGCATATAAACGAACAGCCGGAAACTCACTGTAGAAAATTCATTTTAATAAATCATTACTGACTATCTTTATTATTTATTTATTTTTAAATTTTAATTTCATCTTAAAAACTTTTTTTAAAAAAACTTTAGATTTAAAGTCATTCTTAAAACTTTGTTTTTAAAAAAACTTATTAAACTTTGGTTTTAAAAAAACTTATTTATTTAATTTATTTCTTTAAACTATTTATTTAAAAACACTTTTTAATTTTTAATTTATCTTAAAACTTTTCTTTTTAACTAAAAAATTATTCCTTTTATCAAAACGGTAAAAAATTTACATTTTACATACACTAAAAGATAAATCAGAACTCAAACACCCACCCATCATCCCCACCATCCATACTAAATCATATCTATTAGATAACAGCTACCATAACAAAGTATTTACCATTTAAAGTAAACTACGATCATAACATCCTTAAACACCACAATCAGCCGTACTAATAAAAACATCCATACTAGGGCATCTTAACCAATAATTTACAGTGGGAAGGTAAAACAATTACATTTTTAAACATTTAATTTCAATGAAAAAGCAGTAAATAAATACATAAAAACAACGTTTTATTTAAAATATTAATTCATCTAATCATGAAAGAGATTCGCAAAATTGAGCAATTCATATATTTCTCCAGAAATTAAACACCCTTTAAAGGATGCTAAGTAATAATTACCGCTTACAGCACAATCCATTCTTCGCAGACACAGTTCACTGCACGTTATTCTCTCGTTTTTTTTTCCCTCAAAAGGACAATAAAGGGTAAAAAAACGTTAATTTTTTTTTCCCCCCCCCATGCTGATAATTTGTTAAACACCGGTATATCGCATTTAATCGATAAACCACATGTCATTGGAAAACATAGGCATTACACGTAAGCTATATGAATAATCCTCAGGTATGTCACACTTAAGATAGACTTAATTCGTTCATTTTAACCAAAACGTAATATTTTCAGAATGAACAGTGAAACCTTATACACGTACACGAGAATTGACAGCATCCGAGGTTCCAATGCTAGTTCGTACATCCAATACTACACATTATCAGATGCGGTGAAAACATCCTCTATTCTATATAATCCTCCATCACGTCACCTCTGACAATATATTCACCTGGAGCGTCCACAATACGACAACTAGCCTTCATCAAGCTTCCGTTGTACGATAAATCTTTATGAATCTTCAAGCGAAATGAATAAAGGTCTATATTTGCACCTCCGGCCGGATATATAATATATCGCTCTCCATTCGTTTCACGAAAATAAATATAAATGCCAACCATCGTTAATACGAAGTCCTTGTAAAATATCATCTAACGAGCTTAGGACCTAGGAGATGTCAGCATTCCATGCACAGCGAAATATGTCTTACTGTACGAAATATCTGTGTATAAACCAGACTCAAAAGGTAATAGATTCGTCTTCGACCAATCAAAAGAAAGTAACAAGTATATGACGACGAACGAACCATATGGTTCAAAAAACATTACAAGCAGACCCTAACGTTTTCTGTCGTGTAGTATTCACTATCCAGGTTTTACAGTCGATTCATTTTCTGTTCGTTTTTTTTCAAACCCTGGCCTTACGACAATTCGTTTCATGTATGTATCTTTTCATTAGAGTTATTAGATACAATCGAGAAATTGTTCAAAACTCAGCCCACTTTTCGAATCATAGAAATATTCTTTGTTATCATGTTCGAAACATAACAATTACATTTGATTCTTGTTGTCACACGTCAACGTAATCAAAGATAAAAACATTTTATCTTTGAACTTGATGTTTTAAACATTGCCATATAATTTTTAAAAAACCTATCAAAAATTATCATAATAACGATCATTATATACATGAAGTAAATCAACTATACATATTAAATGCAATAAGTGTAACTTTGTATCAAAGAGATACCTAACATGACCAAACTTCACCTTAATAAAGCTAACAATGCATCATCTGAACATAATATAATATAATACAACGACAAACCAACACACCTGAAACACGAATAAACTTAACATTAACAATCCACATAACTACCACCAGAAGTAACTAAAACAAGCATACAAAAAAACTTTAACCTATGACAATTTTCAAAGCAATCTCTAACATTAGAACCGTACACTATTCACACTGTTTCAACATATCTCTAACAACACTGCTTATTTACAGGTAACAGAAACATTTACAAAAATTTATCAGACCTAACCAATTACATACGACCAGAACTAATATATCTAACGTAACAAAAAGGTTTTCACATCAATATAAGCTAACATATAACCTGAACTAAAAATATAATTACACCCCCAAACCTAACACAGCTAAGTACAAATAAACAGTTAACATTAACAAATTCCATACTAAACAAAACAGTAAAATTAACAACATGGCATACGTGAACACCTATGCACACGTTTTTTCCAAACAATCTCTTACATATAAGTATTTACATTAAACATAGAACATTTGAAATAATTTACCATAACCAAACCTATTACAAACTGGCCAACAATATATGAGTGGCTCTGCCTCCTATTTAAAGGCAAACATATCATTGCAAAACACTATAATGTACAATGACAAAACCTACATACCTTTAGGCTAATAACTTGCTAACAATAACAAAGTCCAGACTTAACAATAGTAAAGCAACTAACAAGCATACAGAACGAACAGGACGAAGCTGATGTGTTCCTGTTTCACTAGAGTTATCAAACAGAGAAATTGTTCAAACTCCTTTTCGAAACATCAGCAAATACCTATGTCTTTTGTCGTTTCGAAGCATTAAGAAAACTTTATCACTTGCACAATTTTTATTCACTGTAACAACATTTATTAAACATAATATGAATTCACGGGGATTTATGTTTTATAACATAGCAATGTTATTTTAAGAAAACCTAACAAAAATATCAGACATAACCTAACCTAACCGGATACTTAATCAATAAAATGCTAATCCAATACAAGGTTTCAAATTATCTCAGTCAAAACATGGTAATATTCAACAAAAAAGTCTACACCTAACCTGACCTTAAAAAGAATAATTTAATGAAATATCAACATTTAAACCCACAATGTAAAGCTTTACTATATGAAGCTGTCATATAATAACATAACAAACCAGATACCAAATAAACAGCTATCATTAAACACTTAGTCAATAAACTATTGATTCAACTCGCATTTGAGTATCATTTAGGTTAAACATAAAACAATAAAAAACAAGTCTTAACTACAAGTAAACAAAAATAACTAACTACCAAGTTCACATTAATAAAGCCTAACATATCTCATAACTAAGAATATAATATACAACGACAAAACCTAACATCAATACATCAAATAAGCTGTAACATAACAAAGTGCCACACTTTAACACAGTAAAGAACTAACATAAAAAGTTACAAATACGTAACCTATCATACTTTTCAAGCATATCTCAATCATATCCAAATGATAATTTTACATGACACAGAAATTTAACAAAAATTATCATAACATTGCCTATTATCATACTGACCAAACGAATAAAGACAAATATAGCAAAGTTTTATCTCAAACATATAAAAATAATCTGATAAAACTTATCATAGTAAAGAATTTAGCTTACCGATCCTAAAGCAAAAAAAAAAATCAGTAAATCAAACCCCCAACCCCCTCCCCTCCCTTCCCTCCCACCCCCACCATGACTTTATCTTTTATCATATGGATCACCACATTCGATGTCATTCGGATAACATAGAACAAAAATATGCGTCTTATATACTATACCAACGAATATATGCTAACATAACAAGCTTTCACATAATAAAGCTAACATACATTAACGAACTATGAAAATAATGTCCAACGACAAAATATAACACAACTTACGAGCGATATGAACGTTAACATAACAAAGTTTCCACACTAACACCAGTAAAAGTACCTAACATTGCATGCAAAATGTTAACGTATTCATTTTTTCAAACAGATCCTAAACACATTAACGTAATTTTACATGACCACATTATTATTTACAAACATTATCACATCCTGGTCTAATATCAATCAGACCAACGAATACATATAACGTAACTAAAGTACATTAACATAGTAATATTAACAAAAAATCATAACCTCTTACCTAAATATCATAATCCCAAACAAATAATAGCAAACAACAAAATTTTCCAAACAAAACAAAAAAATTCTTGAATAAAATATCGTAAGAAAATGTAATATTACCATCCTAAACTGTAAATCAGTAAGAATAAAAACCATCCGTCCTCTCTCCTCCCTCCCACCCACCCTTCCATGCATTGTGATTTATGATATTTCGAATCATTCAGTATAAACATACACAAAAATAAGTTCTTATATAATAACCAATGAATATATCCTTAACGAACAGTGTTTTCACATTAATTAAGCTAACATAAGCATACCAGAACTAAAATAATGGTAACGGGACAAAACCAGCACCACCTACACGCAGAAAACTACTATACATTAACAAAGTGCCATACTAACAACAGTAAATTACCTAACTCTAACATATCAATATTAATTTACATTAACAGTAATATTAACAAAAATTAGATAACCCGCTAATTATCATACTGACAACATATATAACGCTAACGTAACAAAAATTTTCACATTAACTTCGTAATATTTAACAAATCATCATAATCTACCTAAATAACATAATCCCCAACGAATAATTGCAAATAATAATAAAAAATAGTTTTATCCAAACATAACAACAAAATAAACCAAATTTTATCCAAACATAACAGAAAACAAGTTCTTTGAATTAAAAATCATAGTAAAATGTAATAGTATATGAGTTTAAGCAGTAAAACAGTAAAATCAAACCAACTTCCAACCACCCCTCCCTACCTACCCATCCATGACCTTTAATCTATTGATCTATTGACTCAGGTCACATCGAGTATCATTCGGATAAACAAGCGCAAATATATAATCTTTATATACACCATCGTTATATGCCAACGTTAACAAATGGTTTTTCACTTAATAAATCTAACAGAGCATTACCTGAATTAAAGAATTAAGACAACGACAACCTAACCAACCTTGACCTCGGAAAATACTACTAACTATAACAAAGTCCATTAACTTAACATCAGTAAATACCCAACACAGCGTCTAAAACGTAACCATAAACACTTTCCAAAGGCGTAACCTCTAACGCACCAAATAATTTACATTAAAATGGTAATATAACAAAAATTTACGCAAACCATGTCTAATTATCATACTACAACGAATATAACCAACGTAACAAATTTTTACATCAACTTCTTAAATTTAAACAAAAAAAAAATCATAACCCCGTCTAAATATCATAATCCCCACCAAATAATTGCAAACATAACAAAACATAACAAACATAACATATAAAATAACAAAGTTACCCAACATAACATAAAAATATTCTTTGAAAAATAATACAGTAATGCGTAATAGTTTACTGATTTAAAGCAGTAAACAGTAAATCAGTAAATCAAACCAATCCTCCCACCCATCCATGATCTACCACCGCTAGATTATGAATCTATTGATTGCAAGTGAAATTCGAGTATCATTTTGGATAAAATAACATGAAAAAAATAAGTTCTTTATATTACTGAAACCTACAATATAGCTTACAACAAAGTTTAGCATGCAAAAACTAAACATATCATAGCGCTAACTAAGAATAGAAGCTTACATAAGGGCAAA
This sequence comes from Trachelipus rathkii, assembly GCA_015478945.1. Classification (NCBI taxonomy): domain Eukaryota; kingdom Metazoa; phylum Arthropoda; class Malacostraca; order Isopoda; family Trachelipodidae; genus Trachelipus; species Trachelipus rathkii. Next base: position 8,037 of record JABUQX010016938.1, on the reverse strand, counting down.
CCCTAAACATACCTCACGTAGAATAATCGCTACATCCGAAAATTCCTACTTTCAAAGAAAATAGATACCAGGTCATACAATACTCGATGGTCCCCACTTTTCCAGCATATCTCAAAAAATCATTTTTTATATCAAAATCCTTAACAATATGGACCATTACATCAATAGATAACAGGCATCTTGAACTATGTGAATTACACTTCTCCTCAAGTCACTCGTTTCGAAATATAACATCATTGAAACTATGAGATAAACGTAGACATTAGCAAAATTCTCGCAAACCTAACAATTACTCAACAAAACTTAAACGTTCTAACACGATCACCGTTCAGTAACACAAATATCTTACGAAACTATCAGTTCTCTACAAATCAGATTTAATTTCACCAACTTATAATATATAACATAACGTATCTAACTACGAATAAACAGTCATAATCAAGAGATCTAAAAGCAACACCATCACCTCCCGAGAGAAACTCTCAAGATATGAGTAGGGATAGGCGTGAAAACGGAGATGGAAATAAGCGGGCAGTGTAAGCGGGCTTTGGGCCCCAGCCCGAAGGGAATGAGCCTACCCCTCCTTCTATAATGCCCGCTCACACCAATTCTGGGCTGATCCCCCAATCTCTGGTTTCACACTCTTTCAAGCATATATCTAGCATATATTTAGCATATGTGTTGCTTTAGATACTTTTGATTAATGAAAACTGTTTAATTCGGAATAATACTTATAATACGTTATGTTAAAATACTATTGCCAGTGTGAAATTTAACACTGATTGTTAGAGAAAATCATTGGTAAGCTTTATTATTTATTGTCATGGCAACACAATAGTTTGTTGCATCATGGTTGCCAGCATAAATTCATATGATTAAAATATTTGAAGAGAAAACTGTTCAGAAACTTATTTCTCCAGCTGTACATCTACAAACTTTCAAAATAAGTAACTTGTAAGATAGTATGCGTTTGAGTGTGATGGATTAAGGTAGAGCAAAAGTAGGACACAGCGAGTATTGTGATGACCTTTACTACTTTATCTTTATAAATGAATTTTCAGGATGTTAGCGGATTTATTCATACGTGAGTTTTAGGTTTGCTTTGTACATTATATTCTTAGTCAGCTAATTATGTTAGCTATGATGCTAAAACGTATGTCGTAACATATATTCGTAGTCAGTATATAAAGAATTATTTTATGTTATTATGATTAAGAAGCTTCTCAAAATATGACTGAATCAATAGATCAATAATCATGGATGGGTAGGAAAAACGCAATGAGCGGATTTTTGATTTATCTGATTTACTGCTAAAATCAGTAAAACTATTTACGCATACTGTAATATTTGATCAAAAAACTTATTAAATTGTTAGCGGGGTAAAAACTTTGTTATTTTATGTTATGTTGGTTTAAAACTTGTTATTTGCAATATCGTGGGGATTATTGATAAATTAACGATTATATAATTTTTAAATATTAAGAAGTTGATGTAAAAATTGTTACGTTATGTCATTATATTCGTTGTTCAGTATGATTATTAGACAGGGTTATATAAATTTTGTTAAATAATACCATGTTAATGTTAAATTACATTGGTGCGTTAGACCTACCGCTTGAAAAATTTGAATGTTACTGTTTTGGACCTGTGGGGTACTTAGCTGTTTAACAGTATGTACCTTATTTAACTGTTATAGTTTATTCGAGCATAAGGTATGTAAGTTTCCGTTGTACATTATATTCTTATTCATGTAATGCTATATTAGCTTGATTAACGTGAAAAACATTTTAGAGACATAACGATGAAATTAGTATATAAGATAACTTTTTTGATTTCTGAATATAGTCATTAATTTACTCAAATAATCAATAGATAATACATTCTCTGACTCCAATAGGAGGTCTGCAGAACGCTGGTTTTGATTTACTGATTTTAACTGATTTACTGCATTAAAATCAGTAAACAATTAACTACTATGAATTTTATTCCAAGATATGTTAGGCTTGTCGTTGATAAAACTTTGTTATTTCTGTTATGTTTGGTAAACTTTCTTATGTTTGCAATTATTCGTTGGGGATTATGATATGTAATGTTATGATCAATTTTTGTTAAATATTACGAAGTTAATTGTTGAAAAACTTTACGTTAGGTTATATTCTTGTCTGTATGATAAGTAACAGTGTATGCTACATTTTTGTTAAATTTTAACATGTTAAAGTAAAATTATCATTGACGTGTTAGAGATAGCTTGAAAAAGTGAATGGGTTACACTTTGTACGCTGTAAAAGGCACTTTACTGTTGTTAAGTATAGGAACTTTGTTAATGTTAGTAGGTTTATTCACGCGTAAGGTGTGCTAGGTTTGTCTTATACATTATACTCTTAGTTAACTTATAGGTTAATTGCCTGTAGCTCTCATTAATAGTTGAAAAAACGTTACGTAGCATATATTACGTTGGGAGTATATAAAGAACTTATTTATATTTATGTGTTTAGTATTTATCCGAAAAGTATACTTACAGAAAAATTGTGACTCGATATCTATTAAATAACACAATTATCAGAAGTGTAATAGTGGGAAGGAATGGAGATGATGTATAACGATGTGAATTAAGGATTTACTATTTATACTATTTTAATTAACGAAGAAACTTATTACACTTAATACAATCATTTTATTCAAAAACTTAATTTATATATCTTTGTGTATTTCTATATAATAATGAATGATATAAATATTAGTGTTGGGTAATATTGATAGTTATTAGTAAGGTGAGGATTACATGTTTGTTAAAAATTATAATTTACTTAATTATAAGTATAAGAAAACTTTGTTACGTTGAGCTAATTATATATTCGTTTGTTACTAAAGTAAATATAAATTTCTAAAGGCCGGAATTAAAAAGCAAACTTTTGATAAATTTTATCATATTTGGTATTATATTATAGTTAAATTAGTTTATTTAGAAATAATTATAAAGCATTAATATATATATATGAATACTTACATTTTTGCCTATATATGCATAATGTATAGGTACTATTTACTTGTTAGTTAAAGTGTTAGGATAATAACTTTAGTTAATGTTTAAACGCAAACGAGATACTATGTATGACAGCACATTAATAATACGTTGACATTATTATATTCTTCGTTCATTAAGCTTATTGTTAGCTTTTTGAAATGTATGTAAAAAACTAATTTATATAATAGTTAGCATATATTCTTGGTTAGTATGTATATTATAATAATGAATTTCAATGTTTTTTGTGTCTATATTGTGTATTCCAGAAGACACGCGAATGTACGTGAGATATATCAATAGAGCAAAAGAATTAACAAAAAGTGCATGAGTACGGGTGGGAGAAAGGGATGGGGAGGGGTATTTGTGGGGTTGTGGTAATTAAGAATATGTTAACTAGAGTGACTGATTGTGAGCGTTAAGAGCGGGTGAAACTAGACACGAAGAGATATTTTATTTTAAGTCAAAGAATATTAGTTTTATGGAGTAGGGTGATTAATATATAACGTGGTTATGTAATGGTCCTGAGATTTCGTCACGGTGCGATAATGTAAATTTATCCTAAAGCTCTCACCACACACAGAAAAATATGTGATGTGTATAATTGAGGCTACCGTACCAACGCTTGAGCTTCAGTGACACTGCGTACATATATGTAGAGAATTGGACTTGAGGTAAAAGGAGCTAACAGTCAGTATTTCACATGCGCATGTAGGAAGAGAATATAAGAATACGAGGTGAGGCAGAATGAATATTATTATGAGGCTATTAGTTATTGTGTGACGTCTATTTTATCTAATTGATGTGCTCTTTGATTAATGGATTATATAAACACGATTTGAGAGCGGTTATGGTTCGTAATTGTTACTGGTTTAAACTTCTATGTTGGATATGGAAAGTGCACTCAAAGAAACATGGTTGTTAAATTATCGCAAAGTTAAACCATTCCACCCCTAAGTTGGATGAGTCAGGTGTTAATCTCACAATAAATTAGATGATTATTCTTCAAAAGGAAGACGGAGATTGAAATGCGAAGAATTATATCAATATGTGAGTGGGAAGATTGAAAGAGTCTAAGTGAATTGATCGAGCATGGATGTATGTTTGTTTTTTACAGGATAATCTTGTACAATGTATTCATAATTAGAAGAAATTATAGCATGTGAGCAAGAAGGAAGTAGAACCTTGGATCTCATGTATGGAGTTGTTGAGGCAATAAAGTTATAGCTATTGAATTAGTATCTAGGTTCTAACAAAGGGAGAGTTGCTCAAAAGTTATGGGAAGGTTATTCGTGGTGAGAACATTGAACATTGGAATAACTTAAGCTCATGCGTGGACTGTGGAGATATTGTGACAACCCCGTACATGGTGAAGTAAACGCAATTGTAGTTCAATTGGGTTTTCTGATGAGTCTCTATATTCGTTAAAGATAGGTAAGAGTCTGATCTTAAGTCGATAGAGTTATTATTGATTGTTTCTGCGTATGATATCACTACAGATTTTGACTCACAACATACCATTTGCTAACGTACAGATTAATAAAAGATAACGATTTACGCCACACAATCACACAACGGGGCGTCAATATGCCTTCGTTTTAGTAAGCGTGGACCCTGGTACTAATATTAGATATGCAAAGGAGCCTAGGATATTTAGCTGTAGAGTGTCGAAGTATCTGCAAGCCAAGGACAAAAATACTCCAGAGGTTTTAATGATATGGAAACGCTGTGCAAAAAAAGAGAAGTAATTAGGATGGTCCCCTTGTAAACATAAAAACAGTATGTCGCGACCGGGTATATAGTTCACACCATAGCGAGTGAACCACACAAGGTTACATCCACATGTCAAGGACTGGGTGCGTACTGTGTAGACGTTAGTGGCAGGGGGTGTGTAACAATTTCGTGTCGAATTTCTCACTGGAAGCTCTCAACTGGGTCTTACCACACCGGGGGTCGAGCGGAAGGTTGATGTTCGAGGTATGTGTGGCACATTTGGATGGTGGACTGAGCGCAGGGCAAGTGAGATATGTTGCTGCACCGGGATTGAATTTTCCTTGCGTCTGAATAATGAGGTGATGTCTAGAAAACAGTGAAAACAGTGAGCAGTCGGCTACACAATGATCGTTGCAGTTGAGAAGTGACCACAGCTAAGATGGTTTGAGATGATTGTTGACACAGAGTTCTCTCAGAGTGAGTAAATTGTATTGGGTGTCAAATAAGTTGCCTTATCAATAGAGAGGTCAAATTAAAAATGAACATGTCTGAAAAGAGAGATATCAAAGAGTGCGTGTGGCGTTAAGGAAAAAGGCCTAGAGACGTGCTTTAGGTGGGTACGTGTGCCCAGTTTTGAAAAGCCAGAGACTAGGAATTGCTCGTAAGTGACGAGCAAGTTAAGTGACAGAAGCGTATGAGAAAAGGTGTACACACGTTAGATGCAGCGGCTATCTAAAGGCGTGGCGGCAGGTGTGGTTGTTGCTGTGCATGACTCACATAGTGATTATTCGGAGAATCAATTGTCCACGTGGGAGCTGGATGGGAGGGGACAATATAGCGGTGGACATGAGGAAAGAGCATATCATTACGAAGTAGGCGAAGGGTCACTCGAGCCTAGTATAAATTGAGGGCCAAGTATTCCAGGGTCACACTGTAGGTGACAAGTGTGTAGTCTGGACTCGAGCAGAATGGCCATCGCAGGTGAGTAAGTTTTAAAGAAGATATGTGTCCACACAGACTTAGGGGTGTGAATAAAGGGTGGAAGTAGGTTACCCGGTTCGCATATTCATGGGTGCGTAGACTCTAGAACGTGATGAAACACAACACAACCACAGGGACATTACTGCAATATGATGAGAGGAACGTCCCCGTCTGTGTGATCGGACACTCTGGGTTAAGGAATCGAGGTGATCACGTGTGAGGGGTTTTAATAATTGTTACAATGTCGCAGTTATGTTGGCGAATTACTCAGAAGGTAGATGTCTTTTCACAATTTCGTTGATGATACCCGAGTCATATTGTTTCTGTTGAGCTTCGCCCATGCCATTTTGGGAATCTCTGTGAACTGATATCGAGTTGATGGCCCAGTCGTTGATGCCGAACTTACATTCGAAAAACACCTCTCACATGACTTTCAAGAATTATGGTGGTGGCAAGCTAGGTAAAGCAACTCTCTATCCATGATGTTTTTCAAAATTGTACAAACCCCCTTGAGCCTTCCTGTGTTTGATGAATTGGTGTCGAAACACATTGCCTTGATAGTATGGGAGAGGGAGACACCCCATTCCTCGAGACACTCATAAACAGCCAGTGTTTGTTCTTCACTAGTGCTTGTGTCTGCTACAGGGACTCCTAGCAGTTGTTCATTTTCACCATAAGAAATTACAACAGTTATTCGTTCTTTCTGCTCTGTCTTTAGAACGTCTGGTAGAAGTTTTCCGTCCCAATGAACTACAGCAGCTTCCTTCTCTGGTATATAAATTCGTTCAAGATCTCTCAGTTTATTTTTCTCTGAATACTCTTCGCCTTTCATGGATGGTGGTTTTGACACTTTGAACTCCCTCGAGATTCTCTCAAAGTGCTTCTATGGTAGCCATGAGTATTCATTTGGCATTTCTGTCAGATACCTTACACCGTCCAACAACAGAGATTGTTTCATGGTTAAAATTTTCCTAACGCCACGCATCATCCTTTTGCTATGAGATGGTCCAGGAAGTTCCTCGGTTTCTTGAGAAGTACAAACATCCATTGGCAGCACATCCTCGATATCTTCATCGCATGTGTTTTCCTCTTCATCACTGTCCTCATCTTCTTCATCATCAGTCTCTATGAACAAAAGAAGAAAAGGACCAAATTAATTATGATAATAGTTAAGTTATGTGGCTGATCTTGTTTTGTTGGTGCTTTTGTAAAAAGTAAACAATAGAACCAGGGGACGTAAACGTATCTAGCAAAATATCAATGTTCAAGCAAAAATAAAAGAATCTTATCTATGTCGAATAAACATTCCGCTTGAATTTGCTCGTTAATTTTCGCAAGTTCCTTTTGTAGTTTTCTTTCTTCAGCTCGAGCTAACTTCAGATCAACTCCAAGCATAGAGCCTGGCCGACCCTTTTCTCTTTGTTTCAAAAACTCCTTGTCTTCTTCTGATTTCATCATGGCCAAGGCATCTTGATGGGCGATATCAAAGATATCATCTACCTTTGATGCGAACTCTTTGATTTTGTTCTTTGCAGCTTCTGATTGTTTACACTGGTCCTTTTGTACATTTCTCCACTCTGCGTGAAGTTTCTCTAATTTAGTAATAGCATCTTTCACATGTTTTGTAGGAATCAGGCTGCCCAAGCCAGGAAACCTGCTTGTAATGTAATTCTTGCTGAATCCTCTTAGATTCAATTTCACAATACGCAAATTGTAGAACAAAGTGGCGAAAACTTGACGATTAGAGGAGGGCAATTTCACAACCGGTTATCTGGTAAGCCGGATAGCCTACAATGAAAATTTTATCTTTGGTTCTGCTTCTTATGGCAGAGGGCCAGAGGTGGAAGCCATTCTTTTACTATTTTAATTTTAATCTGGAAAAAATTAATAATATATTACAACAGAATTATAGGTTTCGGAAATTAGATATAAAATTAACAAAAGAAATAAAAAAAAGGTCTTACTAAAATTACATGAAAATGATGATATAATGATGAGTAAATTTCATTGCTGGCTGGGTTCATTCTATTGAATGGTGTTTGTAAATTAATTTACAATATCACTGAATTTGAGACATAAATCATGAAAAAAATGAGGGGTTCCGGAGATACGGCCACAAAACGTCGCTTGTCAACCACATACAATTTGTAACTTTAATTTACCCAAATGAATTTCGCTCAAAAAGTACAAAACCAGTCGAGGCTAATCCGCATGAGTTCCAATTGTCGTCATCAATTTTAGTCCTCCTCCTCTCTCTCTCCTCTCTCTCTCCTCTCTCCTCTCTCTCCTCTCTCTCTCTCTGCATATGCTATCTCCTCCTC
>JABUQX010016937.1:17500-29479 GCA_015478945.1 Trachelipus rathkii | reverse complement strand
AATATATATATATTATATATATATAATATATATATATATAATATATATATATAATATATATATATAATGGGTATGTATAGGTTCCTCAGCATTGCATCTTGAAATTTTGTTACTGAAGATAGCAGACCTCTGCAATTAGGTTCAGAGTTGAAGAATGTCAATTTCCTTACAAATTCAGAAGCCTTTGATAATTAAGACAAACCATATGCTACAAATAGTGATCCTAAATCTTCTTGTTCAGGAGTTCCATCTAAAGTTACTATCTCAAAGCAAGTAAATTGGTTTAAATGTTTTCATACTTTTAATAATTTTTATTTTATGAGAAGTTACTGCAGAAGAATGCATAAGATAATTCATAGTTCAGGATACAAAGCAAAATGTGTACATTGTGATGAAAAATTTATATATCTAAAATCAGCTTTTGATCACATTAAAGATTGCAATTATAATGTAGAATTTCAAATTAAAATTAAGTGAACTATAAGACACAACCCTAGTTCACACATATATTAAAAAGTTTAGTTCAAGTTGGAAGAGAATTAACTTTTACAAAAGTCTTGGTCTCTACCCTTTCCCTAAAGAAATTGCAATAAATTTTAAATGCCATATAATTGATTTTAAAAAAAATCTTGATTCATTTAGGAAAGGATGATTTCTTTCGTGTAGCATTTTCTAGGAAACTTGCCTCATATAAGCTCTCTGTAACTGTTATTAAAGATGATACCGAAACAATAATCCACCAAATGTTGGTCAAAAAGAAAATGTTCTTTTCCTCTTACTATATAACTTACACCTGGGTATTCGTATAGAGTGATATCCCCAAAAAATATACATTTGAAATCTCGCAAAAAAAATGGTAAGTTATTTGCCGCAGCCATTTTATAACTATCCATCTATATCGGGGAAAGAGTACTGCTATAAGCTCAAAAACCATTTGGCATCATTTTAAATTTAACATATATATAAGCAGAATCAACTATAGTTATATATATAATAGTAGTTTAATATCACTTTTATTCTATTAATGATATATTATATATTATCATAGTAAATATATTAATATATCTTATATATGGATTATAATAATAATTATTATTATTAGGTATACATGAATTTAAAAATAAGTTAGTTAAAATATAGTATGATAATTATTTATAGAAAGAAAGAAGTATAGAATTTTAGATTATGTTGATGCATTTAATAAATATATAACGTGTTATATATGCATGTATACGCATATATATATATATATATATATATATATATAATCAATTATAGAATTATTTGAATAATAAGGGAGATATATATTTATTATATGTATGTATATTCTATTATATTTCATATATATGTTAGACTGATAGTTATATAGTTATAAAAAACATTCAACTGTTTGGAGATTTATATACCTACTCTAATCCTTAAGCTTCTTTATTAAGAGAAACTATATTATCAGTTTAGATGATAAGATTTTAATTATTAAGACGAGAAGTGTAAATTTATCGCTAACTTCTTGAAGACGTTCACAGGTCCAATCGCTCCCCATGAAGTAGTCTGACGGATTGTTACTATGACGTCACGCGCTTCAGGTATATCTACATCCGAACGAAGCTCCTTTTAAATGTAAATCTTTCCCCATGAACATTGTAAATATATATGTTACTTCATTTTAATATACTAAAGGTATATATATAGGTACATTATATACTCACATGAATCATTTACTCAAGTTTTGAGTATATATAAGATTATGAAAAGTAGAATTAAAATGATTGATCTTAAATAACGATATAAGTTTATTTGAAAAGATTTACTCATTTCGCTATGTAATACAACATGATGATAGGTTATTAAAATAGGTAATATATATATATGATAGATCAGAGAGAGGAGAAAATTATATTTTAAATAATCCCTTTATTTTTTTCTCTATTTATATTGATAGACATTTATATATAGTATATATAATATAATATTAATGTATTAATTCAATATATAATATATTACTTATTAACTTACTTTTAATAGGATAATATATATTATTTTTATCATCCTATTAATATCATAGATAATTAACTCTTACCACAATAATCTATAATTAAATATATATTATATAGTTATCTCCATAAGTTATTATAAACTGGATTACGGACATTCATTAAAAATCTTAACTTAACCTAATTTGACGTTCTCATAATTCGGATATTTTTGGAACTAAATATAGTAAACAAATAATTTATGACCCTATTTTTAATAATTAGCTACTTATACTTCCCGGTGATAGATTATTTATGATAGTTGGTGGGTGTTAGATCCTCTTGTGTCTGAGGCGAGTAGTGTAAATGCACACTTTTTTGATGAGGGAGTCATTCGATTTATTATTACTTTCCTTTACTTCAGAAATGTTAATTGTAAAATTCTTACTAGGAGGGAATCACATTAGACAATCTTCGTCCAAATTCGATAAAGTTATGCGCTTGTAATAGTATTTTTTCTTTTAATTAATATTTTTTTAATCTTATCTTAGTTAATAATTAACTATATTGAGTGTTTATTTTCACTGCTCGCAGGCCATGTCTATAGAAAATAATGCATATTCATGAAAAATATTGATGGTTTGACTATCATTATATATATCAAATAACAAATCAATATAATGTGAAGCAGCATCGATATTAAAAATTATTTCTTACCTTCAAAACATTTAAATACAATCTTTTTTTTTGGTTATATTTATATAAATTATTATAGATTATATTATATCTATTATTATATGTATATAATATATGTTTTTATGTTATAATTATAAATATATTATATGTATATAATGTTTTTTATTATTTATTTGAAAATTTATAATATTAAATTATTATACTCAAATATATATAATAATTTTTCTCTATTACTGTTATCTTTTATCCTTTGTTTCAGATTGACTTTAAATTACTCATATTTTTACCGAATGGCTTTCAAATTTCCCAAATAAATATACTGTACGGGGGGGGGGAATTTATATATTTTTTTATGGTTAGATTATATATATAAATAAATCAATATTTTAATATGTTTGTCTTGGAATTGTTAATTGTTCTGTGGGAACATTTCAATTTATAATAATTCTACTATAGCCTAAAGCACTATACTATATATATATAAGGGTTACGTTATAAATAATGATTAATAATATTGATTTATTATGTTTCAAGGTTTCATCAAACTATTCCATATAATATACTTAATATATATCTGTTAACTTTAGAATAAAATAAAATATATATATATGGTCTGTAGACCAAGATAAATATTTACTTGTAGTCACTAGATTATAGGCTTTGTATATATTATTATACTATATATACTATAATTTTATTCCCATAAATAATAAATAATATAATTATATTTTTTTTATATATATTTTATATACCTATTATTTCATTAATGTATTATATATGTATCTTTGATATATTTAAAATCTGAGAAAGAATATATAATTAGATTTCATAATTATTTTCTAGATTATTTCCCTTTTTATTTTACACAGCATGATTACGATAAATTAAATTTTAGTAATAATTCTCAAAAAAAAATATTTAAGAAATTCCTAAGCATACTCTCTTCATACATGAAATTCTTAAGGGTTGTTATTCTCTTTTTTATTCCTTCTTCTATATCTCTATTCGTTCTTTTCTTTCTTTGTCATTTCAAAAATTTTTCTTATTACTAAATTCAAGGTTTTTGCAAGATCCCACTATTTTTCATAAATTGATGCGAGATGTAAATTTAGCATTTCTTAACTTTTATGGTTATATTTATAGTACATAGTTAATATTCTAAGTACTATATATATATATATAGTATATTATAGTTTTAGTTAAGTTTTTTTAAAATATATGTCTATTTATTTTTTATTGTTTAATTACACAATTGTAAATATATATATATGTTTGAATCCTATATGAGGCATATGATATAAATGATTGTATAATTTTTATGGTAGTGAAGTAATAGCTAGAACCAAAATTTTTTTTTAATGTGAAGATTTTATCTGTTACTTTACTAAACATATATTTTTTTTTACTCAACATACATAATATAATTGAAGACCTAGGTATCATAATGAAATGTCTCACTATGGGACCTCGCTACATATATCAGAACGGCGGATAATCCCTATGAGATAATAATTATAAATTGAGCGACCCGCAATAAGCACAAGACACCTCATATGTAACATTTCGAATTGAATAATAATTATCTACCGCTCATTATAAGTTAATCGAAGTGTAAGGACAAGGCAGCCTTCCGTCATATTGGCAAAAGTGGTTGATAAATATACTATCATTATTTTACTTCTAATATACAAAAATAAGAAAGATTACATAAATTAATTTTATAATAACTTAATATATATCATAACTATTAAAACAATGAAAAGAATTTGATTAAGCATAATGAATATAGGTCTCATTAGAGGACTTGCAAAAAAATGTCACGGCGAAATTAGGATTGATCTCAAGAATTGTGCATTTGTTACACAAGAGTGAAGAGTTATTCAATTGTGTCCTTGGCGTTGAGGCTATTGTATTATTAGACTAATGAATATATTTAATCCAATTGATATATAGATGGTTTTCACTGGAACAATACTCGTAAACCGAAATGAGCACTTTTTAGATAAGTACACTGACCTGAACAAGGGGAGTACCAGTGATTGCCATGCTGCACTGTAATCCATCAAATATTAGATTCCACTATTTTTTTTATACTAAATGATTATATATTATATTATATATACCTCGTAAATGATTCTGCTATAAATTACTAAGGAACTACTGATCTTTCTATTATGTTGTGAATATAATATACCTAAATAATATATTAGCATATCTGACAAAATACAAAATTAATAATGAAAATTTAAATATTTAATTAAGCTGTTATAAAAATTAATAAAAATAAAATTTGTCTTTATATTGAAAATCTGAGAAATATTTTATATGTATCAAGTTCTTATAATATAATTTTAATATCATTTCTATTTATCAATAATGATTTATAATTATATTAATTTATTTTAATTTATATTTATTATTAGTATTTTAAGATTTATACCCAAATAATTATTATATATTAAAGTTATAATATATATATATATAATTTCCAACATATACTTTTTGATTACAAATTTATATTTATATAGTATTATTGTTTACAGACTATAGACGTATATATAGTATAATATATATAATATATATATATCATTTATATTAGAAACTAATAAATATATTTCAATCTAAAATATGCACATTCATATCCCTCCCTTTTTATCAAGCTATATATAAATGGACTGAAGAAGCATCACTAAGTGTAGTAATAAACCTATATAATTCTATTTATACATAGGATGACCAATTTGAGATATATTAGCCCAAGTCTGATGAGGTAGGATAACCTGATTAATTTTTATAATTTGTCTGAAGAATTTAAAAAATGTGACGTTACTGACTTTTTTTTCAAGTCTATACTTTAATCTTTCTATTATATAAATATTTTTACATAAATTGACCTTAAAGTGTTGTCTTCATTATTTGAATATCATATTTTATTTTTGTATAGTATCTTAATATCATTGTTAATTATTCATACCTTGAAAATGGGTAAAGCTGTCTGTCTTACTCCAGAAACAGTATCTTATATGAGTAAATAAATATTTATATCCCTTTTCAAATGTTTTAATATAGTTTTGGTTATTCTTGCTATTAATTAAATTACCGCCTTCAATGTTGGTCGAAGGTCTTATTAATAATAAGTGAGATGATATTTAAAAATTTGCTTAAAATTTTATATAATTAAAAGGTATGAAAATAGTATATTTTTTATATTTTTATCAACGTAGGGTATTAGAACTTTATATTTATAATTATATATATATCCTATTCAAGTATATGATTATAAAATTATATATATATATATATATAATAAATAATTTAGTTATTTATATTTCTGACTTTTCATATAATATAAAGAATTTTCATATGCTGACGGTCGAATCATATATATGACATATATATAAACGAATGAAACATGACTATTTTTAAATTCTGTCACGACCTTATGAAAAGTGCTAGAGATACTTGAAATACTTGAACAACTCTCTCTAGTTATAAATTTTTAGAGAATATAAAAAAGAGGAGATAGAAAGGAAAATAAAGTACGTATTATGAAAAAAATATACGAGAAACAACCTTAAAATAATTATTTCATTTGAGGGACTTTTACGAATTTTCTCAGTTTGTTTTACACATACATAGTTAAACAGAAAGTGCTGATGCGTGATAAAGGTATAATACGGAAAGATTAGCGCATATATATATATATTAAGGGAACCTATTATATTTATATTATTGTTATAAATTAGTTATATATTAGTTTAATGAGTATATATATTATTTATATATATATATTTATTATATAGTTTTATTAAATAATATATTAAATACTCTATTTTTATTTTTATACATGATATTATTGTATTATATATATATACAACAGTATATATAGTATAAGTATATATAATATATTAGTTTAATAAATAATAAATAGATTATCTAATAATAATAATTGGTATATGAGACTGAATAAAATTATGTTGTTATATTGAGCTCCATGATAGGTATAATATAATATCAATGGGTCTAGGATCATGATATATATATAATATTATATAATTGAATTAGTATTATAAGTATGCAATATATATATTATAATATAGTAGTGAAGCAACTCTAACAGTGAGAAAGATATATATATAAATTTATATATATATATAATAGCTCATGCAATATCACCACTTGTGGAATTAATACTCATAAACTAAGTATTTATAAGTTAAATTAATAGTGAAATATATAAGAAATATATCTCTATTACATATATAAACCATATATAGGTATTCACTAATTATTATATGCGAGTACTACATAAAATATATATTAGTGTATATATATATATATATATATATATAATATATAGTTGGGTTGGCTGGGGATAGTGAGATATATATAAAGTGAGATAATAAACAACATCTATCACATGAGTATATATATATATATAGATTTGACAGATAATAATATATATATTATGATGAAAAATTTCTAATCTCCATAATTATTGTGACTTTCTAATAACGGAAGAAATAAAAGTTAAAATAAAAAGAAAGTCTATCAAAGAGCATTTCTGTAGTTTTGGAGAAACCGAGTTCTGCGCCAGAAACTGTTTATTCCTTTTCCCAGAACAGTTTACAATTACAGTTCTGAAGTTTAAAAGGAAAGTAATATTAACTGTTTCGGTGAATCATCAAAGGGATATTCTATAGAACGAACCTTTGTAATTAACAGAGAAATCGAGATAGATACTATACCGTCAATGAAGCATTATATAGGCTATATTAATGAATGCGATTATAAATAAAAAGTACCTTAATATTACAAATCATATATATATAAGATACTATAAAGATACTCTATAGAAGTATAGAACTTTATATATATATAAGTATTATACGGAGCAATGGGAGCAAGGAGTTATAGAGAGTTTAGATGCAGAATAAGCTTAATTTAACTTATTTTAATCATTTCATAAAAAATAAAAATTAATAGTTGTTATTTATATAGTTATATAATAATACATCTATATATATATATACTATATAATATATATATATATACTATATTGGATATACATAAATTGTAAAATTAATTATATCATATATATATATATAATTATTACTTGTATTATAATTATTATACTACTAATTATTAAGTATATTTTAATTAAAGTCTATATATGAATTTATTTATTAGGCTATTATTGTGGTTATTAATAATCATACTATATGCATCAGTATCTATTTTATTAATGCCCATATTATCTCTACTGTATTTCTCATAATTATTTTATAGTATATGGGTAAGATTTATATCTCATGTCCACTTGGACCTTGGTCCGACGAGGTTTCCGAACCACTGATGGATTATTTCGTGGCTTATAGTGTCCAAAACGTCATGCTCAGCTCTAAGGACATTGTCCCCAGTATTATTCAGAAGTGCGGTAATTTTACGCTTGTCGTCATCATATTATCATGATTAAATTTATATAATATATATACGTATATATTTATAGTATATAGTATTGATGAGCAGATATAGTGATATTAATAGAGCTAGTTATATACTAAATAGTGAGTAATAGGTTGAGTATAATTCGATAGTATAGTGTAGGATAATTTTTAAAATCGGTATCCGAGATAAAGTAATAAAATGCTCATGTTAAAAAAATAAACTATATATATATATATATATATATTATATATATATATATATTATAGGTATATACTTTCTTAATAATTATTCCTAATAATACCAAGATAATAATAATTACATTGATTCATGCATAATTTAATAAATTTATTGTATATATAAGTACATATTATAGCTCTAAGATACAATACATAATTGTTCCAAATGGTTTGAGATTTCTAATAGGGATGCTCGAATTAGAGGATTGTTCTCGCTAATAAATGTCCCAAATGACTCATTTGGGCATTTGTGGATCTGTTTTTGATTTATGGGTATGCATCACTCAAACGAATATGAGCCCACGACGGTATCCGTTCCCGATGATCGAGGAGTCGGCAGGGATTTCTTCGGCCTCTAGGTGGACTACGGGGGGACTAATCCCCACCCTTTCCAGCGTTACGAAATGGATCTCCGGAAGCTCTCTCCCTACTTGGTCCTTTGCGAAAGAATGTCGCGGGGGTTTACACTCTTACCTATGTCCCTCGTGCACGGAAGAACGGATGGAAAACGTTCCCCCCTCCGCTCGCCCAACTTCATTTTTAGCATGTGAGAAAGAGCGTAAGAGAGAGTGAAGCCCATTTTAGGGGGCTTTGTCGACTATAGGCGTTTAAAAAGTAACGCTTAAACGTTATTACTTGCATCCACTATGTCGTTGAATACACACTAGCCATCTACCTGTTTACTAATAGACTGTTATGATAGGCCTCGCCAGGATCGATGGACCTTTATTTTCGTTCTCTAGTAGTAAGTTAGCATAATAAGAGTTATTATCGGTGCTGAAAGTACTATTTATATATATATATATAGGTATAGTCATATGTATATTATATAGTGTTTATTAATGTAATTTCTATTATATCAATGATTATCACGTACGATATAAGTTTAGTACTATTCTTTTAAAGGGATATATATATATGTAATATATAGTGGTATTTATAGATATTAGTTTTAATATTACCTCATAATGTTTGAAAAAGTTTTTGCAGGGCTTCAAAAAAAAATTTAAAATCATCATCTCTTCTATCAGGAAGCGATAAATTTTGTTTTTCTGCTGACACACTATCTTAGATTTCGATACCCGCTCCAGTAATAAAACAGTTAAATTATCTACTCGTATTTGTTATTCTACTAACCGCACTCATCACAATTAGAGAGTGTATTTAAGAGACTTTTTTGTTCCAAGGTCTTAAATGTACAGCATATTGGACAGAAAAAACAGAGTTCGCTCAAAAATATGAGCCTTAACACAATTGTTGATTCCTATCATTTATCGAGACCTGATGAAGATACCATTATCATAAATCTTACGGTCTAGTCTGTGATACAGAAGAAGGACAATTTACGTTACACCTTAACACCATGGATCAATCCTCTACAACCAAGTGAAAAAAATAATTGTGCATAGTCCATTCCCTTGGTCATGTCGACGAGTGCCTCCAGTACGTTTACAATTAACGCTATATTTATGCCCAAAATTATATTAGTCAAGATATCCTAAAAATTTACTATCACCAACCGATACGATTATAGAAGGCTAGATATATATATAATTACTATTGTGTTTTTGATGAGGTTTGGAATTCCCCTTGGTGGATAATCTATAGATATTATCTTTATACTATATATTGAGTTTTTATATATATATATATATCGTAATAATATTTTGTAAGGTTTGTATAAAATATTATATACCGAATTTATCTTGCAAGGTGGTAAGTCGTATATCTTATGGGGAGAGAGGCTGCTTGAAGAGAGCTTGAGGAAGCCTTAGTGTTCACCGGTTCCTGTACCCGGAGCATTTCTCACGGCTCTTCACTCTACGCACACCGAGTAGCTCCCCTTTTTCAACGATAATAACCGTGAAAGCAGCCAGTACCAGTACCTTTATATTCTATTAACTTGGTATACTTTACCAACTTCCGTGATAATCTTCCGTACTTTGCCAGAGTCTCAGTAATAACGACTCTCTTGGACTTTACTAAAGCCTATCTTAGATAAGTATTTTTCTTATTACTTGTTTATTATATTTATATATTGATAAATATTGTATATTATGTAATATAATTGATTTTAGTGACTCCGGCTCCGTATTACAGCCTTATTTGAGCTTCCCGATTAATATTATATAATATAATATCAAATATATTTATATACTATAAGTAAATTATATATATATTATATATATACTGATATAGTGGTGAGTATAATATATATATATATATATTAGGTTAATAAATATATAGTGAAATAAGTAGTATGATATAGATTGGTGTAACGTATTACCTTTTCGATTCGTAACTAGACGTATATAGGTATTACTAGGCCCCGTGCGCTCCTAATAATACCGGATGGGGGATTTACTACCTATACCATACCATACTCCCTTTGATAAAAATCGATAAAGTTTCAGTAGAAGTATTGCTGTAATAATTATAGGATAGAGAGTAAATATTTACCGAGTTTGATAATTTCTTAGAAAGATTAAGTTTCTTTGATAATTATATATTACTGTAACGTTTTCTGCTTGTATTAGGCCACTATATATATATGCATTCTGGCTCCAGCACCAGTTCCGAAGTCCTAAATATACTATATATCATGAATATGCCGATTACCAACTCTTATCTATAGAAATACTACCTTTACTTCTGGATAGCTCTTCTCTCTACATATATTTTAGTAGGACATTCGGTAGGATCTTATCTGTTCTAATTTATTTCGTGGGGAAAAAGAAACTCAATTTTGTTATTTTTTACGTTTTTTTTCCTTTGTTCCGAGTTTTAAATTAATTAAACTATCGGGAACAAAAATGTACAAACGCTTTTGTTGCCAGATGCGTGTTTTTTTCAAGCAATGCAAAGTTAAAATAAATTATAAAATAAAAATAAATTTACATTAGTGAGATTATTATGATACAGCTCTAAGTAAGCTCTCCATAATATGGAGTTGTCTAATTTAGGTGTCTTTAATATTTCTATATATTAATTTTATCTTTTTATTGCTTACCATGAGCACGGTTTAAGCGACTGGCAATGTGGTTACTCCTATTGAGCTCTTCTCTGAAATTTAAACAAAGAGTGAATATTCACAGTATACTCCAAGCTATATGCAATAAAAAAATATCAAAAATTTTTATATAAAAAATAACAACCATTTTACCATTCTAACATGTTGTCCTTTACTTGAATAGCCATATATATTTGTTATATATAACATATATAATTTAACGTTTATATATATTTTTACATTAACCCCTATAAATTAGTTATGGTAATATTCTAAGTTAATAATTAGCGTCAGTGATGGTAATATTCTTAATTACCGTACTTCCATTGATCATATTAGGATCTTAATATTGATCTTAATATATTATTAGGATATATTATTATAAATTTATATTATTTAATTAGTCATAAAGAGTTATTTTAGCCACATCTATTTTCTTTTGAGGAAAGAAAGTTCTTATATGTAACACTTATTTAACCTTCTTTCTATCAATTTGCTTCTTTCTACCATAGATAAAAAATACTGAAAAAGAAAATACGAAAGTAGTGAAGAAACTTATCTGAGCTGGGAACATTAAAGAAGAAGTTTTTCTTCTGAAAACTAGATGGTATTCCGT
>JABUQX010016937.1:10000-15000 GCA_015478945.1 Trachelipus rathkii | reverse complement strand
TTATTTGTATTTGTGTGTTCATATCAAGTCATAAAAAGATTGTCATAAGCCCAGATAGCTTTACTGTTAGTTTCTTGATCACCTTTATCTAAATTTTAACCGTAATAAAGAGACCGAAGATATAGGGGAAGGGTCTGTATGTCTGTACATCTAGTCAAAGTTGGCGAGGCCGATTATGCGCACAAAAGATTATCATCAACTCGATTCATAACGTATAAAATGCGAATCAATGTAATGAGATATTCCGGCTGTAAGATATAAGATATTTTATAATCTCATATTGAGTTATCGCGAGATAACTTATCAATGTGGCAAAATAGAAATGACATATTATCATAGCTGCCAGGATAATAGAATAACGTATTTATGAGAAAATGTAGCAGTGTGATGAGAAAATATAATTACACAGATTTGGACAGAGATATCCAACAACAGACTTTATCCGCACACCATGCTCTATTCTCCTTGAGAAATTTTTAGATCATTTGATGATGTTTTAACTCCCGCTTAACCAAAATCGTAGCCATCTTTTAATTTTAGTCACTTGTGTGTTTTTGAAGATTTCAAGGTTTTTTGTGCATGTTTTATCGTAGTTTTGTGTGTGTTGTGTGTGTTGTTTGCTGTGTTTGAGGTTGAGCTTTTGATTAGATTATTATAATCTATTATCTTGTTATATTTGTACGTTGAAATATTGCTCACTATGTTGTTAGTTGGTCTTGAACTAATTGTGATGTTGTTATTTATGTGTGTGTGGTGTGTATAATAAACATATTATTATTAAATATTAATTATTATATATATTATATTAACGATTTATTTCCTCTGATATTTCTTTTAAGGAGTTGTAAAAGTATCTCCTTATATATTAGTGATATTAATTTATCAAATGAAACAGAATATAGTAGTATAAATATTATTTAAAAAAGAATGGAAAATTAATATGAATATGATAATCTTTTGAGTTTTGACCACAGTTTAAAGAAAGATTATGATAATTCTAGTTTTGTCTTAAAACAAAACCATAAAAAAACCAACGAAATATTTCGAAGAAGAAAAAAAACTGGTATCATAGACAGACAAAACCAAAAGGAAAAATCGGGATATATATGAGAAGAAGTAGAAAAGAATTAATAATAAAAAAGAAAGAGAAGAATTTAAGAAGAGAATAAGAATAAAATAAAATAAGAAAAGGAAAAGAATAAGAAAAAAAGTTATGTAAATTTTAAATTTTTTTGTAAAGAATGCCAAGAATTAAGAGAGAGAAGATAAGAGATAGAGAGAGTAGAGAGTGAATAAAGAAGTCACAATTACAATCATTAATATGAAGTAAGTCTTCATTGATATAATGAAGATTGAAGAAGATAGAGATAAAAAATAGTCAGAAAGCAAGCCAAAAATAAAAGTACCTAGTAAAATATTTTAACACAGTTAACATGTACAGAGAATTTGACAGCCATATATATTCAAAAATAGAAAAGGGAAAATATTCCTTGAATAATATAAAAATAAATTTTATATAAAATATAACATAGTGAGATATTTGAGATAGGGACAATTTCTAAAGAAAATAAGAAAATAATCGCACTACAAATGCGTACGAACAAGAAGATAATAATGAAGGATAGACATGACAATTCGATGATTTTCTTGATGACAATTCAATTATTAATGTTATTTACGCAAAGTTATTAGGAACAAAAAACTGACACGAAGGGAATGCCCCCTTCCTGTCAGTGAGTTATGTTATCAATGGGGGCACTATGACGTTGTGTCCCCGAAATCATAACACGATTTGGGGTGAACTGAACCAAGAGTTGGGGAAATCAAGAAGAGAGAATAATGAAGGCGATACATGGGCAGAAAGTCACTTTTAATACCTTTGCAGAATATTGTCAACAAGGAGAGACTACAATCAACATAGAGAAAAGTTGAGATGGTTAAAGCCAATGGAATGAGGAAATATTCCTGGCAAGTAATCGACTCGACGGAGGGGGAACAGGGAAAAAAGTGGGACGGAAGCGAAAGGCAGAACAAGGGAAAAAGAAAGATAGAAAAAAGCTGAACACCACCGAAGAGAAAACAAGCAGGTAAAAGAAAGCGAGTAAGCTAAGCATTTAATCAAACTAAAATTAAACATTGTGAAGAAAGTCACAACCTTAGGACAAAAGTTGCACTGCGAGCAACAGAGACCAATAAAAGAGGCGAAAAAGCAAGAAAAACTGCCATTGTGATTAAAGGAAAAAAAAGATAATTAAACCTTAAATTGTGGAGTCCTCTAAATAAAACAAGAGCGCGGGGTAAGCCGCGGAATTATCACCTAAACTCAAGAGCGCGACAATAATAGAAGCGTTGATTAAAAATAGTAGAGGTATATGTTTGTATAAAGACAACTCACCCACGACTCAAGAAACATCGGGAAAGGAAAATCATTAAGTAGTGTCTAACATGTGAGTGAGGGCAATAAGGCGTAATAACGCTGAGGGTGGAGCTACGTAAGAAATAATAAGAAAAAGTTAGTACGTAGAAATATGAATCACCACGTATTGAGCATACGGCCGATAAATACATAGGCTATAAGCCGATATAACGTAATAGAAAACAATACTAATAAATAATATACCCAATATACAAGAAAACAACTGGAGCAGACCAAATGTTATAGCTCACAAAAAAAAAAAAAGTCTATGTCAAACAGGTTACTACTATTAAAAATACATCATGCGGAATAAGTTAAAAATAATGCTGTATCATGGCTAGTGTAGATGGCCCCAAAGAAATAAGGTAGTGTTTATTGAATAGTAGAATAAGTGGACATACGGAGAGACAGTTATGTAGACTGTAATGTGGATTAAGGACATGAGGTAAAAAACTAGGAGTGTCAATGTTAAGCTACTCGGTGAAGGAGGCATGAGTACGTGCGTCATAGAGAGGGCTATACCACGCCGCTAAGCCTATAAACGTAAAAGAAATCATATATATATACCTATATATAGTATAAGTAGCTACAGATGTCCACAATATAACCTAATAAAAAAAAAACAAAAAAAACAAATAAAATAATAAAGTAAACTATATGAGTAGTATATAGATATATAACTAATACATATAATACTCGTAATTTTCCTCCTCATGTGGATATATAACAAAGTAATATATTTAAAGAAAGAAAACAAAATAACAAACTAAAAAGATAATATACATGAAAATAAAATAAACTAAAAAAAAAATAATCTAATATAAATAGAGCACTCAATATCCAATACGCTTATCGTTACGTACTAATATAAGACCCTACTAAAAATTATAATTAGCCGATGACACCACATATAAATACGGCGAGCTAGACGACACCAAATATAAAAATAGAGGGTAATCAAATCGAACTAAGAGTGTACTAACTAGCGGACCTAATATTAATTGAAGAAAATAAAACTTAACCCCGTGAAAACCCTGTGAATTTAGCTCACAGAAAAGTTGGAGTACTGGGGCGAGACAAAGAAAATACCTGCTAAACAGCCTTGCCATAGGGTATAACGAACAAGTTTTTATACTCAGAAGGTATAATGAACAAGTTTTTATACTCAGAGGGTATAATGAACAACTTTTTATACTCAAAGGGTATAATGAACAAGTTTTTATACTCAGAGGGTATAATGAACAATTATTTATACTCACTCGGATGTATGGAAGAGGGATGAAATTTGGGAAAGGATCAAAGAGTTCCCAAATGATATATCCCCCAGAAATGCAATCCAACGCCGTAAGTCTGAAACTATAACTATGGCACTCAATGCAAACAGATTGTATTTTTGCAAAGAGTGCCACAAAAAAAAACGACAACATAATTTAAGAGAGTGGTATAATAAAAAATCGTCTTATAAAATTTATACGTACATTAATCCAGAAAATGAGCCCAGGGGTCAATAGCCGAAAACCTCGCTATGCGCAAAGTAACAAGGGATAACAGGTCAAAAGGCGAAGACACAAAGGGGGGGGTAGGTGCCGAATATTTCTGTATAACTTATTAAAATTTAAGGAATCCAGAGATGCGTCGTCGTGCCAAATGCACCGCAGGAGGTGAAATTGTCGAAGTGATTGCATTTCGTACATCGAGGTGGCTTATCAAGCGTTTTTGAAAATAAATGATTTATTTACTCGGTCCCAGGCATTGATACTCACGCAAACGGCCCAGATACGGAGTTACGGCAGATGAAACAACAGCAGCGTCGAAAATCGACGAAGCAGCACAATCGTATTCATTTGCCATGAACGTGATCACTGACAAAACTGGGTTGATGAAAAAGATGAGCAAGGAATAAACAAAAAATGCGCCGACAAAGTAGAAGAACTGCTAGAGGTTACTGAGGGATCAAGAAACTAATCTCCACGTTACACATGTTATTCTATATGAAAAATATATGAGAAATCATTTGGCTGCGGTCTTCTATATCATCTAGCTTTTTCCTATAGATCCCAACTGACCATCTAATACCTCATCCAGATAAAGATTTGTGTGTTGCCTCAAAGAGGTAGCCGAGAGCAGTGCTCGTATATGGCGTTGATACGTCCCTATATTCCTATTCATTTGAAAGAATCATGAGCAAACTGCACTCGACATAATAGTTATTTGATAATATTTGTTTCACCACCTCTCACTTTTTATTTATTAAATTTGTTACCTACCATGAGTAATTTTTTATATCTTCTGAATTACCAGTTTATTAGTTCTACTTAAACTAATTAGTAATTACCTAAAATGCTAATTCCTATCTGGTACGCTGTGCTTTCCAATTTATATGTCCACATACCTTTACTTTTTCATCCATTATTTTATTCAGATCTCATCATCCTAAATAGATTCTACTTGCTGTCAGAAGTATATTTTTTACTCTTAATGTAAACTGTTCTCTATGTCTATAATTTATATTTTCCTTAAATCGTAACAGAATCTGGAAAATGTCCAGAATGTGAGATGGTTTTAAAAAGATCAAAATTTAGAG
>JABUQX010016937.1:0-2500 GCA_015478945.1 Trachelipus rathkii | reverse complement strand
TGGTTACTTTTATATTTTTCATTGCGTATTTACTTATGTTGAATAAAAACATCATTTCAAATATGGTTTTCTAAATTACCACCCTCTTATATAGGGTGCTTTGCTCATAAAAGAACCACCAACTTAGCAAGTACTTGCCCTATATAATTGGTGAACCCGGAGGAAAACACACCCAGAACTTCAATGAACGCCTTCTGAACACAAACAAAATGAAAAAAGAAAAAACTACAAAATATTAAAATTATTCTCAACCAGAACACTCCGAAAAAATGACTCGAGCACAACGAACATTATCGATACTGGGCTTCATTTTCATTTTTAAATTTT
This sequence comes from Trachelipus rathkii, assembly GCA_015478945.1. NCBI lineage: Eukaryota > Metazoa > Arthropoda > Malacostraca > Isopoda > Trachelipodidae > Trachelipus > Trachelipus rathkii. Next base: position 2,173 of record JABUQX010016937.1, on the reverse strand, counting down.
GGGATTATGGGTTTCACCTTTTCACCACTATCACAGTTCGAGGATTCATCGTAAGACATAGCAAACTTCCTTTCGGCATGGATTTCTTTCATCATTCACAAGTTTGGATTATGGGCAGACAATCATTTTTGAATTCCACTACGAACTTTGGATTCCTTTTCGAATTCCTAATGGTTCTGTGACCTCTCCCTTTTTATGTATGAAGAAATTTTTTCAAATAAAGAACCTAAAACTTCAAGCAACTTCGCTCTACCATATGTAACTTCCTTTACGGTAATGGATTTTCTTTCATCATTTAAGTTTGGATTATGGGCGAATTTCATTTTTGGATTCCACATTACCCCCGAAAAAACTTTTTTTGGAAACAAAAATTTCCCTTTCGAATTCTAATGGTTCTGTGACCGCTCCCTTTTAATGTAGAAGAAATTTTTCAAATAAAGAACCTAAACTTCAAGCAACTTCGGTCTCTACATATGTCAAGCAATGTTTTTCTCTCGTAACTACAACTTTGAAACTACGTGCGCATTGGTCAAATCATGATACGTTAGAAACGTCTTATACTCTGAACCTTTCCTTGGATTTAATATGGTTCGATCAATGTGGCATATTTAACTTGTGAATAAATTCAATTGTTTCATATCATGAAATAATTATGTATTAACATTTTTGTACTTTTATGCCTTTAAATGTTTGTACTGTTTGTTTAATAATCTAACGGATATAACCAAATAGGCTTGTGTTTAGAATGCAACTTTTTATTTTTTCTGTATATATATACATTATTGTAATTTATCATGTATCTGCAAATATTTGTATATATGTTTCGATCTTCGGATGTAACCAGTTATGCTCGTATTCTGAATATTCTTCAAATTTCATAGTATATAATTTTTGCCTTCCATATGTTGTAATGTTTTAACTTATGTCTTCGACATAATTTAAATATGCTTGCATTTGAAAGTAATTTAACTTTATGTATTTTAGGTTTTATTATTCTTGTATAAATTATTATAACATACTTTCTCAATCCCGTTTTTAGCGCAGGAAGTAATGTAGCAATCCATTATAACTTTGTAAAAATTTTTAATTTATGTTCGTACTTTAATGCTTAAGATTTGCGCGAGCAAATTTTAGCATAAGTCAAAGCGAAATACTATATAAACCCGTCAATTTTGAGATAACTCTTCAGTCAGATCAAATTATCAAGATCAAATTATTAAAAATCAAAAGAAAATCTCACTCAGATACTCTCTTCTCTTCTGAAACCTCCCGGCAAGAGAGATAAAATTCAAGGAAAAGGCTGCGATTTGAATTTTCGATTACAAATTTTCGCCGCTAAACAAAGAGTCCGAGGCAAGTTCGAAAAACGCACTGGAAAAGGTTGACTTGCAATTCGCCTACAACGAGTATCTCAACAGAAGGGACTTTTGGTTACTTTTATATTTTCATTGCGTATTTTTCTTATGTTGAATAAAAAACATCATTTCAAATATGTATTTCTAAATTCGAATATGGGTTTCTAAATTACCATCCTCTTATATAGGGGTGCTTGCTCAAAGAACTCACCAACTTAGCAAGTACTTTGCCCTATATATATATATATATATATATATATATATAATATATATATATATATAAGTATGTTATATATATAATATATATATATATTCTATATATATATATATATATATATATATATATATATATATATATATATAATATATAATTATATATATATATATTATATATATTATACTATATATATATATAATATATATATATATCTAGTTTGATGGGTGTCTGATGGTTTGTATATATTTAATGTTATTCTTATATATATATATAATTATTATATATATATATAATATTATATATATATATATATATATATATATAATTATATATATATATAATATATATATATATATATTTTAATATATATCATAATAATATATATTATATATATTATTATATATGATATAATATATATGATTATAATATATATATTATATATATTAATTTATATATTGTATATTATATTATATATATATATATATATTATTATATAAATACTCTATTTATATATTATTTTATATTATATATATATATATATATTATATAATATAAATATTTATATATTATATATATATAAATATATATATAATATATTAGC
>JABUQX010016936.1:22500-26595 GCA_015478945.1 Trachelipus rathkii | reverse complement strand
ATCGGATACTGCCGCTGTCCGACCGTCATTCTGCTCCTCGTAAGAGAACCCCTCAACGATGGAACCCCCGTCTCCGACTTTAATTCTGCGTACTTCTCTCCAGACCAAGGTAAAACTGGTTTTAATATGCACTCAGTTTGGACCATGTGTGCCCCACCCGAGAGTTTTTTTCAATGCCCATACATTTGGTCACCCCAGGAAATATTGTTGTATCCGCAGACATCTGCCCCGGAATGCGGCAGTTCTCTCCATCCCAACTGTGAAACCCATCCTCCTTGTTGCCTTAACTGCAAAGGTCCCCAGCCAGGCCTCCTCTGTCCACTGCCCCTTCTTCGCCTTTGAAGAAGAAATCTTGAGAGTGCGCAATTCAAGTTTTGTCGTCGGTGAGGCTACACGCCAGTGCACGAAAGAGAAGTTGGCTAATTCTTCCCTCTTCTTATGCTGCGCGACAACTAATTTACTCTCAGTCGACGTTGACCATTGCACCTCGCTCCCGTGCTTTGTGTCCAGAACTTCCTCCACTTTCGCCTTCCACGCGGCCTACCGTCCCACGTTCCGGGTCACCTGATTTGGTGTTTCCTATTGTTCGGGACAACTGTGCTCCCAACTTTCCTACCATGGTGCGCCGGACCACTTGTCGTCCATCGCCAACACACACTACCTTCTCTCACGATGTCCACATTGCTGAGATCCATGCCCCCCTCGATGGGGTCTCTACTGATGTCGCTGCATGTTCAGTATCTGAGGTCGAAAACACCCGTCCTTGTCCGGAGTCTGACCTTCCTTACACTATCTCCCGGAAACGTCCTGCATCAGTTTTCCCTGGGAAACAACGTGACTCTCTTAACGGTCACAATCAATCCGAAAGTGGATCTCCCCGGACCAAACATCCCTACTCGTTTGCATATCGGGTTACCGACTTCTTAAAACAGAAGGACCCCGTTCAGCCTGAGGGTTCCCATTCTCTCCAGCCAAAGCGTGCTCGCTGCTCAGGACCACTCGCGGTGGAAACTTGCTACTAGTGGGTCACCCTCTCATACGATGGTGTCCGCACGCCGCCTCGGACATAACCGCATCGACCTTACTCGAGCCATTCCAAAATTTATTCGGATGCCCACCATGGACTCTTTCGGACAATTTCTCAGTCCACTGCCTCTGCCTTCGTGGTGTTGCCTGGAGCCCCAGTCCTGGGGTCCTCAAGGATCTCCCGAGGGGAACCTTAGCGAGCGTTTGTGATCGTCTCCTGCTGGAGGATAGCTCTGTCTTGCTCTGCGGCGAGGGGGGGCTGGTTGCTGATGGGGCAGGTAGGGTAGTTTTTCTCCTCTCTGGCTCCGCAGTACCTGCGCCCGAGCCATTGGGCCTCACTCTTCTGCGGGTGGATCCTGCGACTTTGATTGCAGACTCCACCCACGTGTCTCCCGGTTTGTCGCTTGACCCTCATGGAGTTGACATTCCCCAATGTCTCTCTCACTCTCATCCCAGACAATTGATGTTGCCGCTCCTTCTGGTGCCGTAGTCCCTCCTGCGAGGGCGCAACCCCCTTCCCAGTCTGCTACGTTGTTAGACAGGAGCGTACCTATTAGCAAGAGTGTCGGTGATGTTGAAGTTGACTTGGCACGCCTCTTTGGGGAGCAGTCTCCTAAAGCTGCCAGGCGCCCCTCCGGTCCTACACAGAGAGGCCCTCACATTTCCCTACTGCGTGATCTTCCTCTTCCCCCTGGATATGACGTTCCGGCTTGTGGGTTGTTCAGTGGCTCACAGCCACCTCAGCTATTATCTTCTCAGAAGGTGGCTCCCTCTCAGCAGATAGTGACTATTGTCACGGATCGCTAGGAAATTTGATTATCTCCTTTCTTTATGGCAAGTTTCACTCAATGGAACTGTCGTGGATATTTTTCTAACTACGGAGAACTTAGGAGACTAATTGTGGCTCATCAACCGATGGCTATATGTTTGCAGGAACTACAACTTCGCAATCGCGACCTTTTGCAACCCTCCAGATACAGGGAGCCTCTCATCTCCCTGCATCGGGGTGCTAATGATAGAGGTGGGGCAGCGATTCTGTTTCACGAATCTGTCCCATTCACTCCAATTCCCCTCTCAACTCCGCTACATGCCGTGGCGGCTCGAATTCATCTTGACACGCCCCTTACACTGTGCTCAGTGTACCCAGCCCCTAGCTGTCCCTATACCAAGGCGGACCTTGTCAATTTGTTCAGGAGTCTCCCGGAACCCATGCTGCTCCTTGGCAACTTTAACCTCCGCCACCCACTGTGGGGGAAATCCTGTTACTTCCCCCAATGCTGATTGGTTATTGGGGATTTTACAGGATTTCTCTTCGGGATGTCTCGACACAGGTCTTCCAACTTTTGAGCGTTTTGAAACGGGCATTTCTTCCTGTGTTGACGTCTCGTGTTCCATCTCGGTTTTCGATCGTTTCGGGTGGGAAAGGTCGGCTTTCCTTTGTGGGAGTGACCACTACCCAATCGTCATTCCTTTCTTCCATCCTAGTTTGCAGCAACAACCTTACTCTATTTGGCGGTATGACATAGCGGATTGGCCTTCCTTTTATCAGGCCTCTTACTTTCCAATCCTTCCTGCATCACCTGTGTTCCCATCTCCGAAGGAAGCCTTCACCGCATTTCAGGACACGATCCTCAAGGTGGCTGTGAACCATATCCCCCGTTCCTCTGGGCACCGCAAATCTATGACTCCTTGGTGAAGCCGAGAATGCGCTCAGGCTACTCGAGAAAAGCGGAGCTTCTACAAGTTTACAAGCATACCCCAACTCCTTCCAACTTGATTGTTTTTAAAGCTGCGGCTGCTCGGTCAAGGTGTCTCAACAGAGAGACTAGGAAGCAATTTTTCCGGAACTGCGCCTCCACTGTTACATCATTTACACCTGTTTCATCAGTGTTTAAGGTTGTGCGCAAGATTTCCAGAAAATACCATTCAAACCCCCCCGTATACTCCTTAAATATGGTAGACAGCCCTCTGATGTCATCTCTGCTCCAGGATGGTTGCTGATGAGCTGGGCTTTCAATTTGCTTCCTGCTCCAGCGAGTCCCGATATCGTGAACCGTTTTGCTTTGCCTGCTTACGGGTGCGGACCCCAGACTTTTCGGTTCCGCCTGTGGAGGGCCCTGATTACAATAAATTATTTACCAGGTATGAATTTCGGGAGGCCCTAAAACTTTGCAACGATGGAGCTCCTGGCCATGATGACATTTCCTTTCCGATGCTACGGCATGTTCATCCGTCAGCTCGGCAGTTCCTTCTCAGTCATTTAATAGAGTGTTGGGTGGAGGGTGTCTATTCCCTCCTGTTTGGTTGACGGCGTAGGGGTTGTTCCCATTCGAAACCTGGCAAGGACACAACTTCTCACAAATAATCATAGACCCGATTTCATGACCTGTCACAATGCAAGCTGATGGGAGAATTGGTATGCCTCCCGACTTTGTTCCCACGCATCGAGCGGCTACATGGCGTTTTACTGACTCATCAATTTGATTTTCGTCATCATAGCTCAACTCAAGATCCTCTTTCCGCCAGTTGTAGATCACGACATACGTGCAGCGTTGCTGTCAAATAATAATGCTCTTGGCCGTTTTTTTCCGGATTCTTGAAAATGCCATTGTTGATGAGTACATGCGAGGATGAGAGAGTTCTTGCACAACCTTCACTCGTTGGGTCTCAGGGAGCAACTCCCTTTTTCTTTCCGGGCACTTGAGTATCGGATCGCGTCGTTTAGTTCGTTGCGCCCACACGTCGCGGCGTGTGGTCATGGATGGGAGGGATGCCGCCACGGGCAGTGAGTTTAAGTGTGCTGCTTTTATTGCGATAGAGTTCGAATAGAGTACTGGATGCCCATATCCACCAATTGGTCCGCGCTTTTTGCTCCTTCTATGTCGATGATCTTGCACTTTATGTTACTGGGGCTAGGCTTCCTTGTATGGAGCGTCAGCTTCAGCTTTCCCATTGACAGGAGTTTCCGCATGGTATAGAAGCGTGGCTTCACTTCTCGTACATGGAAAACAAAGCCCATGCTGTTTAGACAAATACGTCGTTGTCGGGTACGTTCAACTGCCTTCTTGG
>JABUQX010016936.1:0-10000 GCA_015478945.1 Trachelipus rathkii | reverse complement strand
TATATATATATATATATATATTCAAATCAATTTTTCATGTCTTTGGAATTTCCTAAGACCGTTCATATTTTTAAATATATACATTTCGCTTTGCTTATGTATTTTGTTAAAAGTTAAATTTATTTACATATTTTTTTATTTTATTTTTTATTTTTTTTATTTTTCATTTTAATTTATTTAACTTTTTTTTTCATTTTTAATTAAATTTTAATTTTTTTTTATTTCTTTTATTTTTTTAATTTTTTAATTATTCTAACTATATTTTTATAAGTTTCATTTTACATTTATTCTTCATGTTTTTACTTTTTGCTTTCAATTTAAATTTTTTTATTCACTTTATTAAATATTTTGTTTTTCTTTTTTTTTAAAATTACTCTTTTTACGTATTTATAACTTAAAAAAATTTTGCATTTTTACAACCTTAAAGCAGTAAATCAAGCTAAATCAGTAAATCAAACTGCCCTCCATAACCTCCTACCCTTCCATTGATCTATTGTCTTTTGATCTAATGATCTATTGATCTATTGCATTCAAGGTCATATTTTGTATAAACATAACACAAAAAACTTTTATTTTATTTTTGTGTTGTTTCATTAAATCTTTTATCTTACTAAAAATTTATTCTTCTTTGGTTATAACCTAACTAGAGCTTGTATATTTACCATACCTTTCACAAGCAGTAAAAATCAGTATAATCAGTAAATCAAACTGCCCTCCATACCCTCCTACCCATTCAGTGATTCTATTGATCTATTGATCTATTGATCTATTGATTCAAGTCATATTTTGTATAACATAACACAAAAACTTTTATTATTTTGTTTTGTTTCTTTAAACATTTTGTTTTACTATAAAAATTTATTTATTTGTTTAATTTGTTTTAAATATTTTGTTTTTACTAAAAAATTTATTCTTTTTATGTTTATAACTTAAAAAAATTTGCATATTTACATACCTTAAATCAGTAAATCAGTAAATCAGTAAATCAAACTGCCCTCCATACCCTCATACCCTTTGTGATCTAATTGATCTAATTGATCTATTGATCTATTATCTATGATTCAAGCTCATACTTTTGTGTATAACATAACAACAAAAACTTTATTTATTTATGTTTTGTTTCTTTAAACATTAGGTTATTTACTTATAAAAATTTATTATTTTTTTATATTTTCTTTTATAAAATATTTTGTTTTACTAAAAAATTTAAACCTTTTATTGTTATAACTTAAAAAAAATTTGCATATTTTACATACCTTAAATTCAGTAAATCAGTAAATCAGTAAATCCAAATGCGCCCTTCCATACCCTCATACCCTTCTGTGATCTATTGATCTATTGATCTATTGATCTATTGATCTATTGATTCAAGTCATATTTTGTATAACATAACACAAAAACTTTTATTTATTTTGTTTTGTTTCTTTAAACATTATGTTTTTACTATAAAAATTTATTTATTTTGTTTAATTTGTTTTAAATATTTTGTTTTTACTAAAAAATTTATTCTTTTTATGTTTATAACTTAAAAAATTTGCAATATTTACATACCTTTAAAGCAGTAAATCAGTAAATCAAGTAAATCAAACTGCCCTCCATATCCTCCTACCCTTCCATGATTATTGATCTATTGATCTATTGATCTATTGTCTATTGAATGCAAGTCATATTTTGTATAACACTAACACAAAAACTTTTATTTCTTTTTTATAATTTTGTTCCTTTAAATATTTTGTTTTTATAAAAATTTATTCTTTTATGTTTATAACAAAAAAAAATATGTGCATTTTTACATACCTTAAAGCAGTAAATCAGTAAATCAGTAAATCAAACTGCCCTCCATACCCTCCTACCCTTCTGTGATCTATTGATCTATTGATCTATTGATCTATTGATCTATTGATTCAAGTCATATTTTGTATAACATAACACAAAAACTTTTATTTATTTTGTTTTGTTTCTTTAAACATTATGTTTTTACTATAAAAATTTATTTATTTTGTTTAATTTGTTTTAAATATTTTGTTTTTACTAAAAAATTTATTCTTTTTATGTTCATAACTTTAAAAAATTTCTAGCATATTTACAACCTTAAAGTAGTAAATCAGTAAATCAAACTGCCCTCCATATCCTCCTACCCTTCCATGATCTATTGATCTATTGATCTATTGATCTATTGATCTATTGATCTATTGATTCAAGTCATATTTTGTATAACATAACACAAAAACTTTTATTTATTTTGTTTTGTTTCTTTAAACATTATGTTTTTACTATAAAAAGTTTTATTTATTTTGTTTAATTTGTTTTAAATATTTTGTTTTTACTAAAAAATTTATTCTTTTTATGTTTATAAGTTAAAAATTTTGCATATTTACATACCTTAAAGCAGTAAATCAGTAAATCAGTAAATCATACTGCCCTCCATACCCCTCATACCCTTTCTGTGATCTATATGATCTATTGCATCTAATTATCTATTGATTCAACGTCTATATTTCCTTCTGGCATAACACAAAAAACTATTTATTTATTTTGTTTTGTTTCTTTAATAAACATTTTATATTTTTACTGAAAAAATTTATTTATTTTGTTTTTATTTTCTTTAAACTATTTTGTTTTACTAAAAAATTTATTCTTTTTATGTTTATAACTTAAAAAATTTGCATATTTACATACCTTAAAACAGTAAATCAGTAAATCAGTAAATCAAACTGCCCTCCATACCCTCATACCCTTCTGTGATCTAATTGATCTATTGATCTATTGATCTATTGATCTATTGATTCAAGTCATATTTTGTATAACATAACACAAAAACTTTTATTTATTTTGTTTTGTTTCTTTAAACATTATGTTTTTACTATAAAAATTTATTTATTTTGTTTAATTTGTTTTAAATATTTTGTTTTTACTAAAAAATTTATTCTTTTTATGTTTATAACTTAAAAAAATTTGCATTTTTACATACCTTAAAGCAGTAAATCAGTAAATCAGTAAATCAAACTGCCCTCCATATCCTCCTACCCTGCCATGATCTATTATTGATCTACTTATCTATTGATCTATTGCATTCAAGGTCATATTTTGTTATAACATAGATACAAAAAAACTTTATTTATTTTGTTTTATTTTTTTTAAATATTTTGTTTTTACTAAAAAATTTATTCTTTTTATGTTTATAAGTTAAAAAAATTTGCATATTTACATACCTTAAAGCAGTAAATCAGTAAATCAGTAAATCAGTAAATCAAACTGCCCTCCATACACTCATACCCTTCTGTGATCTATTGATCTATTGATCTATTGATCTATCTGATTCAAGTCATATTTTGTTATAAACATAACACAAAAACTTTTATTTATTTTGTTTGTTTCTTTAAACATTATTTGTTTTTACTAAAAAAAATTTATTTATTTTTGCTTATTTTCTTTAAAATTTTTGTTTTTACTAAAAAATTTATTCTTTTTATGTTTATAACTTAAATTTTTTTTGCATATTTACATACCTTAAAACAGTAAATCAGTAAATCAGTAAATCAAACTGCCCTCCATACCCTCATACCCTTCTGTGATCTAATTGATCTATTGATCTATTGATCTATTGATCTATTGATTCAAGTCATATTTTGTATAACATAACACAAAAACTTTTATTTATTTTGTTTTGTTTCTTTAAACATTATGTTTTTACTATAAAAATTTATTTATTTTGTTTTATTTTCTTTAAATATTTTGTTTTTACTAAAAAATTTATTCTTTTTATGTTTATAACTTAAAAAAATTTGCATATTTACATACCTTAAAGCAGTAAATCAGTAAATCAGTAAATCAAACTGCCCTCCATACCCTCCTACCCTTCTGTGATCTATTGATCTATTGATCTATTGATCTATTGATTCAAGTCATATTTTGTATAACATAGCACAAAAACTTTTATTTATTTTGTTTTGTTTCTTTAAACATTTTGTTTTTACTAAAAAATTTATTCCTTTTATGTTTATAACTTAAAAAAAGTTTGCATATTTACATACCTTAAAGCAGTAAATCAGTAAATCAGTAAATCAAACTGCCCTCCATACCCTCATACCCTTCTATGAACCTCATACCCATCCATGATCTATTGATTCAAGTCATATTTTGTATAACATAACACAAAAACTTTTATTTATTTTGTTTTGTTTCTTTAAACTTTTCGTTTTTTACTATAAAAATTTATTTATTTTGTTTATAACTTAAAAAAATTTGCATATTTACATACCTTAAAACAGTAAATCAGTAAATCAGTAAATCAAAACTGCCCTCCATACCCTCATACCCTTCTAGTGATCTATTGATCTATTGATCTATTGATCTATTGATTCAAGTCATATTTTGTATAACATAACACAAAAACTTTTATTTATTTTGTTTTGTTTCTTTAAACATTATGTTTTTACTATAAAAATTTATTTATTTTGTTTAATTTGCTTTTAAATATTTTGTTTTTACTAAAAAATTTATTCTTTTTATGTTTATAACTTAAAAAAATTTGCATATTTACATACCTTAAAGCAGTAAATCAGTAAATCAAAATTCTATCCATTTTACCCATCGTACCCCACATGAAGTCAATTAGAGCCATGATCTATTGAATCTATTGATTCAAGTATCTTTTGTATAACATAACATTAAAAATAAATTCTTTGCTCGTAGCTGTTGTTGTTCGTTGTTATGTTGTTGCGTTAAATATATCATACGTTCAAGTTAGATGAAAATATACACACTTTTTCAAACATATCTCTGAAATATTAATGGTTAATTTTACATTAACATTGTAATATTGAAAACTAAACAAAAATAAATATCATCCTAGCCCAACTGACATACAGCATTCGTTAACAAGGTAACTAAAATTAAAAGTTTCAACTTACCAGCAGAAGATGGCATAGCAATCTCAATCTTTACTATACACACAAACGCTCAAAATATTATTATTATTTATTATTATTATATTATTATTATTATTATTATTATTATTATATTATTATTTTATTATATTTATTATTAGTATTATTATTATTTATTATTTATTATATCAACTAATAACAGTCATATGATCAGTAAGTTAGTACGACGATATGATTGCATGGCTAATGTATTAATTAAAGTGTCTATAATTATTGCTGTTGATGTGGTGTGTTGTATAGTAAAGCCATGAGATATGCTATGCCGATCTTCTGCTGCGAAGTGTGTGAAACTTTTAATTGAGTTACCTTGTTAACCGAATGCTGTTATGTCAGTTGGCTAGATGATATTTATTTTTGTTTAGTTTTCAATATTACAATGTTAATGTAAATTAACATTAATATTTTAGAGATATGTTTGAAAAAGTGTTGTATATTTTCATCTAACTTGAACGTATGATATATTTAACAGCAACAACAACAACAACAACAACAGCTACAGCAAAGAATTTATTTTTATGTTATGTTATACAAAAAAGATACTTGAATCAATTGAATCAATAGATCCCAATAGATCATAGATCATAGATCATGGAAGGGTAGGAGGGCTAGCTGGATACAGTTTGTGAATTACTGATTTACTGCTTTAAGGTATGTAAATATGCAAAATTTTTTTAAGTTATAAAACATAAAAAAGAATAAATTTTTTAGTAAAAAACAAAAATATTTAAAGCAAATAAAAACAAATAAATAAATTTTTAATAGTAAAAACTTAATGTTTAAAGAAAAACAAAACAAATAAATAAAAGTTTTTGTTGTTTAATGTTATAACACAATAGATCAATAGATCCAATAGATCAATAGATCAATAGATCAATAGATCAATAGATCACAGAAGGTATGAAGGGTATGGAGGGCAGTTTGATTTACTGCATTTTTACTGATTTACTGTTTCTAAGCGTATGTTAAATATGCAAATGTTTCTTTTAAGTTATAAAACAAATAAAATAAATTTTTATAGTAAAAACGAAAATTTTAAAGAACAAAACAAAATAAATAAAAGTTTGTGTGTTATGTTATACAAATTATGACTTGAATCAATAGATCAAAGATCAATAGATCACGGAGGGTATGAGGATATGGAGGGCAGTTTGATTTTACTGATTTACTGATTTACTGCTTTTAAGGTATGGAAATATGCAAACTTTGTTTAAGTTATAAACATAAAGGGAATAAATTTTTTAGTAAAAACATATGTTAAAGAAACAAAACAAAATAAATAAAAGTTTTTTGCATGTATATAAAAAATATGACTTGAATCAAATAGATCAATAGATCAATAGATCAATAGATCACAGAAAGGGTATGAGGGTATGGTTGACAGTTTGAATAACTGATTTACTGATTTAACTCAGTTTAAAGGTATGTAAATATGCAAATTTTTTTTAAGTTATAAACATAAAAAGAATAAATTTTTTAGTAAAAACAAAATATTTAAAGAAAATAAAACCAAAATAAATAAATTTTTATAGTAATAAAACATAATGTTTAAAGAAACAAAAACAAAATAAATAAAAGTTTTTGTTTTATGTTATACCAAAATATGACTTGAATCAATAGATCAATAGATCAAAATAGATCAATAGATCACAGAGGGTCAGGAGGGAGGTGGATGGTGCTTTGATTTACTGATTTACTGATTTACTGCTTTTAAGGTATGTAAATATGCAAAAAAAAATCTGATGTTATAACATAAAAAGTGTTAAAATTTTTTAGTAAAAAACCAAATATTTAAAGAAAATAAAACAAATTAAATAAATTTTTATAGTAAAACATAATGTTTAAAGAACAAAACAAAATAAATAAAAGTTTTTTGATGTTATGTTATACCAAAATATTGACTTGAATCAATAGATCAATAGATCACAGAAGGGTATTTGAGCGGTATGGAGGCAGTTGATTTACTGATTTTACTGATTACTGCTTTAAGGGATGTAAATATGCAAATTTTTAACTTATAAACATAAAAAAATAAATTTTTTAGTAAAAAAAGAAAAGTTTAAAGAACAAAACAAAAATAAATAAAAGTTTTGTGTTATGTTATACAAAATATGACTTGAATCAATAGCATCAATAAGATCAATAGATCAATAGTATCAAATAGATCATAGAAGGGTATGAGATTATGGAGGGCAGTTTGATTTTTACTGATTTACTTGATTTACTGTTAAGGTATGTTAAATATGCAAATTTTTTAAGTTATAAACATAAAAAGAATAATTTTTTTAGTAAAAACAAAATATTTAAAACAAATTAAACAAAATAAATAAATTTTTATAGTAAAAAACATAATGTTTAAAGAAACAAAACAAAATAAATAAAAGTTTTTGTGTTATGTTATACAAAATATGACTTTGAATCAATAGATCAATAGATCAATAGATTCAATAGATCAATAAGATCCACAGAAGGGTATGAGGATTGGAGGGCAGTTTGATTTACTGAGTTTACTGATTTACTGGTTTAAGGTATAAATATGCAAATTTTAAGTTATAAACATAAAAAAGAATAAAATATAAAAAAAACAAAAATATTTAAAGAAAAAAAAAACAAAATAAATAAATTTTTATAGTAAAAACATAATGTTTAAAGAAACAAAACAAAATAAATAAAAGTTTTTGTGTTATGTTATACAAAATATGACTTGAATCAATAGATCAATAGATCAATAGATCAATAGATCAATAGATCACAGAAGGGTATGAGGGTATGGAGGGCAGTTTGATTACTGATTTACTGATTTACTGCTTTAAGGTATGTAAATATGCAAATTTTTTTAACTTATAAACATAAAAAGAATAAATTTTTTAGTAAAAACAAAATATTTAAAAAAATTAAACAAAATAAATAAATTTTTATAGTAAAAACATAATGTTTAAAGAAACAAAACAAAATAAATAAAAGTTTTTTGTTGTTATGTTATACAAAAATATGACTTGATCCAATAGATCAATAGATCAATAGATTCACAGAAGGGTATGAGGGTAGGAGGATATGGAGGGCAGTTTGATTTACTGATTTACTGATTTACTGCTTTAAGGTATGTAAATATGCAAAATTTTTTAAGTTATAAACATAAAAAGAATAAAATTTTTAGTAAAAGACAAAAATATTTAAAAAAAACAAATTAAACAAAATAAATAAATTTTTATAGTAAAAACATAATGTTTAAAGAAACAACAAAATAAATAAAAGTTTGTGTTATGTTATACAAAATATGACTTGAATCAATAGATCAATGATCAATAGACAAATAGATCAATAGATCCACAGAAGGGTAGGAGGGTATTGCTGAGAGGGCAGTTGGATTTACTGATTTACTGATTTACTGCTTTAGGGTATGTAAATATGCAAATTTTTTAAGTTATAAACATAAAAAGAATAAATTTTTTAGTAAAAACAAAATGTTTAAAGAAAATAAAAAAAAATAAATAAATTTTTATAGTAAAAACTTAATGTTTAAAGAAAACAAAACAAAATAAATTAAAAGCTTTTGTGTTATGTTATACCAAAATAATGACTTGAATCAATAGTAATAGATCAATAGATCAATAGCATCAATTAGATCACGAAGGTATGAGGCGTATTGGAGGCGTTTTGATTACTGATTTACTGATTTACTGCTTTAAGCTATGTAAAATAGGCAAATTTTTTAAGTTATAAACATAAAAAGAATAAATTTTTAGTATAAAAACAAAATATTTAAAAAACAAATTAAACAAAATAAATAAACTTTTATAGTAAAAACATAATGTTTAAAGAAACAAAACAAAAATAAATAAAAGTTTTTGTGTTATGTTATACAAAATATGACTTGAATCAATAGATCAATAGATCAATAGATCAATAGATTCAATAAGATCACAGAAGGGTATGAGGTATGGAGGGCAGTAGTTTGATTTTACTGATTTACTATTTACTGTTTTAAGGTATGTTAAATATGCAAATTTTTTTTTAAGTTTATAAAAAAATAAATAAATTTTATAGTAAAAAACGAAAAAGTTAAAGAAACAAAACAAAATAAATAAAAGTTTTGTTTATGTTATACAAAATATACTGAATCAATAGATTCAATAGATCAATAAGAGAATCGCAGAAGGGTATGAGGATATGGAGGGCAGTTTGATTTTTACTGATTTACTGCAATTTACTGCTTTAAGGTATGTAAATATGCAAAACTTTTTTTAAGTTATAAACATAAAAGAATAAATTTTTAGTAAAAAACATAATGTTTAAAAGAAACAAACAAAATAAATAAAAGTTTTTGTGCCTATGTTATACAAAATATGACTTGAATCAATAGTCAATAGATCAATAGATTCAATAGATCACAGAAGGGTAGGAGGTTATGGAGGGCAGTTTGATTTACTGATATTACTGATTTACTGCCTTTAAGGTATTTAAAAAAGCAAATTTTTTTAAGTTATAAACATAAAAAGAGTAAATTTTTTAGTAAAAACAAAATATTTAAAGAAAACTAAAACAAAATAAATAAATTTTTTATAGTAAAAACATAATTGTTTAAACAACAAAACAAAATATATAAAAGTTTTTTATGTTATGCTTATACAAAATATGACTTGAATCAATAGATCAATAGATCAATAGTAGACTCAATAGATCACATTAAAGGGTATGAGGTTTATGGAGGGCCAGTTTGCATTTACTTGATTACTGATTTTACTGTTTTAAGCTATGTTTAAATATGCAAAAAAAAATTAAAGTTAAATTAAACATAAAAAGAATAAATTTTTTAGTAAAAACAAAATATTTAAAGAAAATAAAACAAAATAAATAAATTTTTATAGTAAAAAACATAATGTTTAAGGAAACAAAACAAAATTTAATAAAAAAGTTTTTGTGTTATGTTATACAAAATTATTTGAACTTGAATCAATAGATCAATAGATCAATAGATCAAATAGATCACAGAAGGTTATGAGGGTATGGAGGGCAGTTTGATTTACCTGATTTACTGCATTGTAATCTCGTCT
>JABUQX010016935.1:30000-37104 GCA_015478945.1 Trachelipus rathkii | reverse complement strand
CAAAATCATACACTGTGTGCTCATTTCAAATTAGATATGCTTCTCTATATACAAATGATAATGGTCCTAAGTATTTCGGCCGAAAGAATATCTAAAACAAATCAAAAAATTAATATATTCACACTCGCCTTCGACGTCCTATAATTATATACTAGGCATGTAATCCCAAATCAAAATCACCAGCAGTGATTTTGGCGCCTACGAACTAAAAATGAACAACTAGCTAACTTCGAATATAAACCGATCTTATTAATACGAGACTAACTAGCTACTCTTACTCTGTCACTCATTTTCCCGGTTGCTTTTCCCCTCCACATATACCAAAAATATCCCAAACCTGATAAATATCTCACAAATCGATACATATACTGCGTTACACACACATTATGAAAACAGTGTAGTCGCCTTCATAATTTACATAACCTTCCTAGACTCACATGCTACGACTAAATATGCGTATACCGAATATAACAGACATGATACATTTTTTCCCGTAGTCGATAAAATCTAATACATCATTGCTCGGTGATCAAAAATATTACTACAGGATACATCACGCAAATCAAAAATCTACTGCATACAAAAAATGAAAAACAATCAAAGATCGGCATATTCTAACTCATGTTTGGAGGTTCGTCCTCTCTACAAAAATGAACACCAGTTACACATAATACTCATACCTAATATTAAATCATTTCAAATCGCACTGCTCTACAGAAACTATACAAACCAATCAGATTCAGCTTTTCTCTCGACTGTGCAGTCCGGTCGTTTTGCTCCCTTTATATTTCCTCGCCCACTCGGATACCCAACATGGATTAAAACAAAAACACTCCCCGGAAATCAAAAATTCATTACCATTGCTTTTCTCTTCGCACCACTTTCTGATTATATAATGACTCAGAAAGTCTCACGACTATATCATATAATCGTATATATAACTCTCTGGCCTAACCAAAAAAACTCGACAACCAATATACATTAAATATACATTTGTTGCTTCGTGAACAACCTCTCAACGGTCCATAACAAATGACAGAAACGCGTGTCAAATCAAATCAACAATAATCATTGACCTCGTACTAAATAAATAGTACGTTATCTCAAATCAAAAAATCATATACCATCGTTCCTTTTCATGCGATTCGGAAAAATAGGATAAGTTGATCCTCATATACTGACCCATCCTAATCAATCATTAAATATCCATTCATACATAGCTAGGAGATTTGACATATAATCAATACAACTGAACGCAAAAACAAAAATTTCAACCAGTATATCACTTATACGATAACTCACATATGCCGAGTCGTTCCTTACCATCAAAAAAATCTCTTTAATACCGAAGAGTCACTTATTAAATGCTTCATCATGAATGCGGCTTCTCTCTAAATTCAGAAGTGAAACCAAATTATCATCGCAGTACCCATCCGACTCGTTCTTCTGTAAATAATAATGACACATAACTCCTGGAACCTATTCTGTCTATCATAATCATACATGCCCTAACAACAAAAATTCACATAATCAAATGACATAAAAGACTTTATTAACAGACCTACAAAAAGAGATGCACCAACAATTAATCAAAAATTTCAATAAAAAATCATATGTCTTACTGAAAATCATAAATGATAAAGTCAATTAATTATTACTCGCAAAGTATTAAATAAATTCTTATGACACAAAACCAAACTGAAAATCAATCGCTATCACCAACATTATCAAATGCAAAGGTTAGAAATTCGTATTAAAAAAAAGTTAAACACAAATATTCAACATTAACAAATCAATATATATACATGCCTTTTCAAAAACTTGCATGAAACTTATATTCATAAGAACAATGTATTGACCATGATGAATTAATGCCAATGCTCTATGTGATATAATACTCAGAACTGAAAATTAACATGAACAGACATGACAGCACTGACAACCAACATCACAATCCTCCACAATGCTTTTTAAAGTAATGATCTGATAAATATCCTCATTAATCTTTATAATCAAAAAATAGCAGTACACTGCTCCTTACAAAATGACCACCCAAGTAACAGAAAAACGAATCACCCCCATGTAATTATGAAAATGAAATCACATAAAAAATTAATCAAATGTTCCTATTTTATTAAAGGCTTAAGGAAAGAAAGGCAAGCCCTGAATACTCAAGAAATTTCAAAATGTGCTGAAGCATAGAAATAACTGTAAAACTTCCTGAAATCATCAGAAGTGTGCCGTCTAGGATTATAGGTAGATCGACCTTGGTTCACAAAGGGTCAGACTATACCTAAAAGCCTTCTAATAATCTTTTCACTCAATAGATGCGCGCTATTTAAAATGAGCCTAAGACAGAAAAGTTCTCAGTTAAACTATTCGAAATAACATGCCTACGCAAAAATTGACAAATCAAATCAAAATCTGCAATATCAGTAGCTCCTAAAAACGACAAATGACAAAACAAATCGAAAAATTTCAATATATTTGGCCATGACAGAAATGACAAGATAACACTGAAAATATCAACCGAAATAAATGTTTGTGCACGTAGCTGACCCTGATTGTAAGAGGCTATATTAGCCAAAGTGACTTTCACACAAATGAAACAACTGCTTCACACCTGAGAAATATACGAGAAGAACTTATAAATACACTTTTCTTTGTTGGAGTATCATCTATTTCAAAATGAGTTAACATTCGGATATGAAGTCTCAACACAATCATACATCGTAATATGAAAAGAACTACTCCTAACATCACATCATACTATGTCTTTGGCCAAAAAATCAGACGTCGTAATTCAGTTTTATAGTTTTTTTCATGGATGCATTATTCTTGGGAATATATGCCTTTGATAGTTTACTCTTGTTTGGAATATTGTAAGTTTTGTCTGATTGTTAATGTTGGAATGTTATTATCTCTAGCACATGTTGCAAAAGATAAGTCTTCTCGTTAATCTACGCTTTTCTTGTAATTTATTCTTTCTTGGGAATAGTCGTGATATATATATATATATATGATATATTTTCCGTACTTATTTGATGTCATTTTCTTCGGTATTAATTTGTGGATGATTTTCCGAGTGATTATGAGAGTAGGATATGTTCCGTGTGATTTTCGTTTGAGATTTCGTGTGCGCTGTTTTGTGTGATCGTATGTCACAGTATAGATTGAATTTCGAACGGCTGTTATATTTTTATTTCGTTTTTTTATCGTAGTTACGCAGTTAATACTACTTCTGGAGTGGGTTTTTGTTAATCAAAACGAAAGCTATTGTAACATGCGTTTCTGTGTTTTAAACTTAGTACTTTTCTTATACGTGTTTTTCTTTTCATTCACTTCTTTCCCTTAGAACGTTGCTTTTTGCAAATATAATTTTACATCGTATTTTGTTTCTGAGAAGTTTAGTTATAATCAATATTGACTCTGTTTTTTGATAAGCATTTGATTTATACGTATGTATGATCGTTATAATTTTGATCGTGGTTTTTTTTGCTTTTTTTGATAAATTTTTGGAATAGCTTATATAAAATATGATTAAGACGTTTCTATAGAAACATGTATTTCAAGACTCGAAAACAACGAAATATGTGTCTGTTCGTGCGTGTGTAACCTGGTTCTTGTTATTTAGAATAAAGTTATTTGATTTCCTTTGTGAATCGTCTAATATATTTGTGAGATTTATTTACAATTTTTTAAATTATCATTGAACTTTAGATCTAAACTTTTTGATTCCATTATATCGAGCTTATTTTTTCTTTATTTTTCTTTGTGATTAAAAAGATGATCTATATGTATCATAGAGACTAACTGTGAAAATTTTTTTGTATAGCGAGAGAAGCTAGTTCCTTGCAAAATGTGTATTATTAATATATTCAATCGGATGTTTTAAAGTAGCATGAATACATAACAAAAGAATGATTTGATAATATCTTGCAAACGAAATAAACAGATTGCCGCACTAAGTCTAGCATTAGTCGAAAGTAGTTGGGTAGGTGATATATAACTTGGTATAGTAATCGATTTTTATTGAAATAATATTATCATTACGGTTGAAAACATGAATACATTTAAAACAAGTGTGATTTTTCTGGTGTTATTTTTTTAATTTGAATTTTGTGTGAATTTTATGTGAGTGCGCTTTTAATGGTATTTCGTTGTGATTTTTGTGTGATGTTTTAGTTGTGACTTTTATGTGATTTTCGTGTGATTTTCTTGTAATTTTATTTGAATTTTCATGTGATTTTCATGCGATTTTCGTGTAATTTTCGGGTGATTTTTGTATTTCCGTGAGATTTTCGTGAGATTTTCGTGTGATTTTATTGTTATTTTCATGTGAGTTTCGTTCAATTTTCGTGTAATTATTGTGTGATTTTCGTGTGATTTTCGTGTTATTTTTGAGTGGCTTTCCTTTGATTTTCGTGTGACCGCTCTTTTATCCCTTTTTGATCGGTTTGGTCAGTTTTTGATCGCTTTTTTGATCGGTACTTGATCGTTTTTGTTCGCTATTTGATCGGTTTATGATCGTTTTTTTTATCGCTTTTTGATCGGTATTTTATCGCTTTTTCATCTCTTTTCTTCCCGTTTTGGACGCTTTTTTATTTCTTTTTGATCGGTATGTGATCTCTTTTTTATCCGTTTTTATGATCGGTTTTTGATTGGTTTTTGATCAGTTTGTGATTGCTTTTGATTGGTTTTTGATCAATTTTTGATTATTTTTTGTTTTTGATCGTTTTTAGTTTCTTTTTGGTAGCTTTTTATAGCTTTTTGATCGTTTTTTTTTTTTTTTGCTTTTTTTTCTACTTTTTATTTTCTTTTTTTTGATAACTTTTAGATCGCTTTTTGATCGGTATTTGATCGGTTTTTGATCGCTTTTTGGTCGATTTTTGATCGGTTTTTGATCGCTTTTTGATCGGTATTTTATCGCTTTTTGTTCGCTTTTTGATCGCACCTTGATCACTTTTTGATTGGTATTTAATCGCTTTTTGATCGCTTTTTGATTGCTTTTTGATCGCCTTTTGATAATTTTTTGATCAGTTTTTTATGTTTTTTTATCGCTTTATGATCTCTTTTTGATTCGTTTTTGATCTGTTTTTGATCGGTATTTGATCGCTTTTAGATGGGTGTTTGATTTTTTGATCGTGTGATTCTCGTGTGATTCTCGTGTAATTTTCGTGTGATTTTCTTAGGATTTTCAGGTGTTATTCGTGTGATTTTCGTGTGATTTTCATTTGACTTTCGTGTGAGTTTTCTTTGATTTTAGGTGTCGATTTTCGTGGTGATTGTTAATGTGGATTTTCATCGAATCTTTTTAGTAATTTTCGTGTCATTTTGTTGTGAATTTGGTGATTTTTAATTTTTTTCGTGGTGTTTTCAAGTGACTGGGGATGTTGCATTCGTCTGTTTTCGTTTGTGATTTTTGTTTTTTTTTCGTTTTTTGTTTTTTTTTGTGTTATTCGTGTGATTTTTGCGTGTCATTTTTTGTGTTATTCTTGTGATTTTCTCGTGAATTTTCATGTGATTTTCGTGTGAATTTCGTGTGATTGTTGTTTGATTTTCCAAGGGGAATTTTTCGTGTGATTTTTGTGTGATTTTCGTGTGATTTTTTGGGTGATTTCGTATCATTTTTTGTGAATTTTTGTGTGATTGCTCGAGTGATTTTCTTTTGTGATTTCGTGTGATTTTCATAGGATTTTACGTGTGATTATGTGTGGATTTCGTGTGATTTTCCTGTATTTTCATTCGATCTTCGTGTGATTTTTGTGTGATTTTCGTGTGATTTCGTGTAAATTTTTGTGTGCATATTCTTTGTAATTTTCATCGTGATTTTCCAACATGTGATTTTCGTGGTGATTTTTCGTGTGATTTTTCGTGTGTTTTTCACGTTGAATTTCTTGTGATGTGGATAATTCTTGGTGAAGTGAAATTTCTTTGTGCATGTTCATAATTCTTGGGAATTTCTTGATATTCTTTGTGTTATTTTCCCTGTGATTTTCTTCCGATTTCCGTGTGATTTTTTGTGAGATTTTCGCTTATTTTTTCGTACGATTTCTTTGTCATTTTTTGTGTGATATCTTGTGATTTTCATGCGATTTTTTCATGTGATTTCGTGTGCAATTCGTGTGATTCGGTTTGTTTGATTTTTCAGGGGATTTTCGTGTGTTTTTGTGTGATTTTCGTCGTGATTTTTGTGTGATTTTCGTATCATTTTTTTGTGATTTTTGTGTGATTATTGTGTGATTTTCGTGTGATTTTCATGCGATTTTCATGTGATTTTCGTGTGAATTCTCGTGTGATTGTTGTTTGATTTTCAGGGGATTTTCGTGTGATTTTTGTGTGATTTTCATGTTATTTTCGTGTGATATTCGTGTCATTTTCGTGTGATATTCTTGTGATTTTCGTGTGATTTTCGTGTGATTTTCGTGTGATTTTCGTGATTTTCTTGTGATTTTCGTGTGATTTTCGTGTGATTTTCACTTGAATTTCATGTGATTTTCAGGAGATTTTCTTGGGATTTTTTTTTTGTAATTTTTGTGGGATTTTCGTGTGATTTTCATTCGATGTTCGTGTGATTTTCGTCTTATTTTCGCACGCTTTTCTAATCATTTTCGTGTGATATTCTTGTGATTTTCATGTTATTTTGGTTATTTTGGTGTGATTTTCATGAGATTTTTGTCATTTTCGCGTGATTTTCCTGTGATTTTCCTGTGATTTTCGTTTTAATTTCTTGTGATTTTTGTGTAATGTTCGTGTTATTTTTGTGTTAATTTCTTGTTATTTTCGTGTGATTTTTATGTGATATTCATGTAATTTTTAATCAGTTTTTGATCGCTTTTTAATCGAATTTTTTATCGTTTTTCGATCGTTTTTGAACGCCTTTTGATCGGTATTTGATCGCTTTTTGATCTTTTTTTGATCGCTTTTTGTTTTGATATTTTTTTATTGGTATTTGATAGGTTTTTGATCGGTTATTGATCGGTTTATCATCGGTATTTGATCGCTTTTTGTCGCATTTTGATCGCTTTTTGATTGCTTTTCATCGCTTTTTGGTTGTTTTTGTATCGCTTTTTAATCGCTTTTTGATCAGTTTTTGATAGCTTT
>JABUQX010016935.1:0-22500 GCA_015478945.1 Trachelipus rathkii | reverse complement strand
GTAGTAGTATACCCGATGTAAGATTCATTACAGCCATCTTTATTATAGTGAAAGGGGTAAGTGTGAACTGAAATTAGTATATAGGCCTTTGTCAGTAGGTTTGACGTAAATACTTGTGGTGAGGGCTCCACTTGAATCAAAGTATTTACGTCAAAGCTACTGACAAAGGCCTATATACTAATTTCAGTTCACATTTACCCCTTTCTTATAAAATCGCACTAATTAAAAATTTAATGCATAGAGCGTACCGCATTTGCTCTGACAGGAAACTTTTTGACGCAGAGCTTTCAAGAATTAAGCAGAATCTTGTTAATAATTACTTTCCTCAATATCTGTTAGATAAAATCATTAGAACTTTTATAAATAAGAAAATTCTCGAAGAAAAAGCAAAAGATAATAGGGTAGCTTGACTTTCTTTTTCAGATCACAAACGATAGATAGATTTAATTATGAAAATATCAGGTTAAGGAAAATAATTCAATATCACATCAAGTCCAAATCTAAGCTACGCTAACAGATAAAACTTACCATTTACTATAAGCATTAAAAATCTATCTTCTAATGTTTCTGAAAGAACTAGTGGACTAAGGAGAACTGTGAATCATGTAGTATACCAATTTCACTGTAATAAAGATGGCTGCAATACCTCTTACATCGAGTATGCTACTAATTCTTTCAAACTTCGTGTCTCACAAAATAGATACAGGCCTAGTAAGATCTTTGAACACTTGAAAAACGATCACTGAACCCCTAAACCCAATCTCGACATTTATAATTCTATACTACACGACAGGAATTTTTTGATTGAGGCTTGCTGTGGTCAACTTAAGTAAAAAACACAAGCCAATTTATAAATCAAGTAATATGCAAATGGAACAATTTTTTTGAACATTTTTAGGTTTGGCTAGTTAGAATCTCCCTGTTGATATAATTATTACTTAAAGGTTTTAGATTTAATGTTAGTTATAAAACTTTAAAATTTTTAACTTCAGACATTTATACTTTTTAAACTTTTATATAACATTTATTTTGTTTCCTCATTTGTTAAATTAGTACTCTAGAACTCGTCTCTGATGTTGCCTGAAGTGGCAGGCGAAATATTAGCTTAAAAGTTCAGAAAGCATGTTTGCCTCTTTTTACTCTAGATAGTCCTTAAAAAAATTAATCATGTAGCGGTTGATACCTTTAGGAAATTGGAAAAGGCTTGCAAATCTCACATTAAATTAGAAGCTGATATAAAATTTATTATTATTATATTATTTATTATTATTAATATTATTATTAATATTACTATCAGGAGATTTATGATTATTAATATTTGTTGTTTATAATTAATTATTGTTATTAATATCTCAGTATTATTATTAATTCTTTTATTCTTATTATTTAATTATTATTATTATTATTATTATTATTATTATTTATTTTAAATTATTATTATTATATTATTATTATTATTATTATTATTATTATTATTATTATTATTATTATTATTATTATTATTATTATTATTATTATTATTATTATTATTATTATTATTATTAAGGTCATGGTCAGGCCTAGGTAACGTCAGTCATTATGGTTTGATCAAGGTCTGTCCTTTATTAATTTGCCATTTTGTGGTATATAATTGTTTCAAATAATTCATATAATTATTTTAAATACTGTGCTCGAAAGAAACAATTAATTTTTTTCCCCAAGGAGTCAAAGTTCTTCATTCTGCCCATTTTCTTAGCCTTTACCTTTGTTTATTAAAATATAAGTTTTCTGCATATTTTAATTGCCCTATATAACATGCCATCTAATATATGATATATATATATATCATATATATTTATATATCTATATTATATATATATATATATATAATATATATATATATATATATAAATATATTATATATATTATATAAACTATTTCTGTGTTAGGTTATATATGAAAATATTATTCAAGACCTAACAAAACGTGCTTAAATAATTAGAAACGTAACTCTTATTATTAAATTTTATTTTATTATTATTAAATTATTATGGAATTACATTACGTAACTAACATTTAGTTTTAATAAGATTATGAGAAATTCAATTATTTAATTATTAATTATTATTGTTTATCTATTATTATTATTGATTATTAATTATTATTATTAGGTTTGTTATAATTATGACTCTTATTATATTATTATTCATTATTATTCATTATTTTAATTATTACTTATTATTATTATTATTATTAATTATTTATTATTATTATATTAATTATTTTATTATATTTGTTCACTAATTATTATTAATTATTATTTATTATTATTATTATATCTATGTATTTATTATATTTTATTATTATTTATTATTATTATTATTATATATTATTATTATTATTATTCATTATTATTATTATTATTATTATAATATCATTAATATTATTAATTAATATTATTAAATTATTACTATTATTATTATATTATTATCTATTATTATTCATTTTATTATTATTATTATTATTATTTATTTATTATTATTATTATTATTATTATTATTATTATTATTATTATTATTATTATTATTATTATTATTATTATTATTATTATTATTATTATTATTATTATTATTATTATTATTATTATTATTACATATGATGATCATGATCTTTGATTTCAGGATTTTTTGTTGCAAACCGAACGGAAACGAATGAAATGGAAGTATCTGAACAATCTTTTTTCCCTAAGGTAGATAAAATCTATCATTAATTTTATTATTAACAGAAATGCTAAAGCCCTGAACTTCTAAAATTTATAATTTAACGTTTCGAGAAACAGCTGTTCTCATAATCAGGGCTCTATAATGGAAAAAAATAAAATAAAAGAGATTAAGGTAAAAAGTATTTTAAGTACCCTTAATTTACAGCACCCGAAGGTAAAATTAATGGTATAATATTTATAAAATGAATATATAACGTTTAAAGAAAACTGTACAATGCAATATTGATTATAAACTAGAAAACAATTGATGCACAAAACTCATTATTTACTGTATGTGTTACTCTTTTGCAACTTAGTGTGTGAAACTCGAAAGGTAATTGTGAATTGATTGGACCACTGGCATTACTAAGAGAAGGTTTAAAAGTGGTGATATTGAGTTTTTCTAATATATTGTGACTAGTTGATACGTTGGTTTGTAATGTTACTGAAAAGTTGGAGTGTCTCTAGAAGACGATAATCATTAACATGGATATACTCTCTAATAAGATGGAGCCAATGGAAATGCCATATCTTAATTAAGGATCTACCCCATGTTCGCCAATTCTATCTTACCGTGCTGCAACTTAGCCACCAAAAGTAAACTTATATATGATAAAGGAAAGAAGAGACATCGGAGCCATGTCATTATGATAATGCCTATTCCATTTCTTGTGGGGATACTTATCTAAAAGGATTGAGCGTCAAGCTGCGCAATATAAGTCACGCCTTATAGCAGAATATGTATCTGTATTACCCTCTGATCGGTGAATTGGCATTGACGCCAATTGTATCTTCGGCAAATCAGGAACAGAACTTTTAGAATATATACTATCAAACGTGGTTTTTGTCTAATTATTTATTTTTATTCAGGAGTTTTCATAAAAAATGGCTCGCTTTGTCATTCTAAATCAGGGATAGCTTTAAAGAATCTTTGATTATTAAACTAAACTTTGAGTTCGATAAAATTTCTTTGATATTTGAAGGATTGGACCTCCCCCCCCCCCGAAAAATAAATAAAGTGCGAGAGAGCCAAGCTGGTTTAGTATGTCTCACTCTACTACAGCGATTATTTCAGGAAACTATCAATTATCCCTATCGGTCGTGAAAGACTTTGTAACTAACCAATCAGATCTAGCAGAAAGTTGATCTAAACTTCAATCTGGAGGTAACTGGTCATGAAAAATCGAATGAAACCATCAGAAATGACCCACCGACCATTTGAAATTTTCAAAATATCATCAATTAAACCAAAGTCTCAATTTGGTGAGCTATAGATACCAAATTGAGATAGAGTAGAAGTAGAGTAGCGAAGAAGTACCTCCCATTGGGCTTATGGTGTGTAAGGTACTAGCAATGACATGGGTGCTTGGATGGAGAGGAAAGAGGTAAGGAAGGAAGTGGGAAGAATTAAGAGTGAGAAGTTAAGTGAACAAGGTAATAAGGAAAAGTATTTAAGAGCGCTTGCAAATAAATCAGTTGAATTTGAACAAGATGAAGTGAACAAATATTGATACAAAAGAAGGAAACCTTTGTTAGCAGTACAAGAGAAGTATGCGGATGTGCTAAAATAGGAAGTAAGAATCTCAACAGTGAATGTTGGAATGAAGAGGTGATGCAAGCTGTTAAAAGTAAAAAAGAGGCGTAGTTGAATGTGCTAAAAGCAAATGATAAGGGCTCAAAAGAAAGATGTTTGGAACTATATAAGGAGGTAGAAAAGGAAGACTAAAAATTGCATATGTAGGTAGAAGAATGAGGTAAATGAACAGTTTGGAAGGAGAATGAATGGGGAAGTACAAGATAATAAATAGGAACCTTCTATAGAAGGAAGAGAGAAAAGTTAAAAATGAGAGTAAGAGGAATCTGCATAGAATAATGAATAGGGATTGTACTTTCGTAACTATTGAAATGGATGTAAGAAGAGTGTAGAAGGAACACGTCGAAAATCTGCATAACATTGGCAGTAATGAAGAGGTGATAGTGAATGTGGTGTGAGTTATGAAGGGCAGTAAAAATTAATTGGAATTTTTTTGTTTTTTGTTATATTAATTTGTATGTGGATTTTTGGTAATTTCTCATAATTTGTTGTGTGTGATTTGTGGTGTTTCAGAATTGGATTTTTTTGTGTACGAGGTTAACAAGATTATGATTGGATGGATTTTTGTCTTGTCTAATAATAGTTATGGAGTCTATATATGTCAACCTTGACAAATCTTTATTAAAGAATAAACCTTGGTCAGAAAATTTGACATTCTAAAACTTGTTGGGTGCTAGAGATCTATTCTTCAAAAGGTTGTATGCAAAGAGGCACCCATGTTGTTGAATACTGTAAAATATATTAACAGTTATTCACTGATAGCTAGGAAATTATCGGGCAAATTGCGGCATATGCTCTGCAAATCAAAATTTCCAAACGCTGTTTTTGGAAAAGAAAGCCAATCCTTCTCGAAATTTGTAGAGTCAGAATGGGTAAGAAAAAATTCGTGATTGGTTCACAGAAAGACAATTTTCTAAATTCCTTTTATTAATTCATCGTACTCTTTGATATTTTTGAATATAACGTCAATGAAAAATTAATTTTTATAGAAATATTATAATTTTCCACAAATTTTTTTTGCTACCGACGCGATAATATACAAAATAAAACATTTGGCTGTGATGAAATAGAAATGAGTACTTTTGTTAAAACGTAAGAAGCCTATATTTAATTCTGTTTTAAGTTTGCTGCACTTTTCCAGCGAAACGGTACAGTGCACACACACAGCACACACACTACTTTATTCATCCACTTAACCACTCTCCCTCTCATTCCTCACACCTCCAGCACACACACACTCAGCACTAACATCACACCACCTTAAGATTTGCCTCTGTCCCGAAAAATAATGATTAAGTCATTGTGGATGTGGACAAGTACTTAGATTCTTAATTATTGATTAGTATAGTATACGGCCTATGTTGCTCCCAGTCGCTCATCAGTAGGTTGGACAATCCCGGAAAAATTATGAACATGAGACGATATGTACGGTTCAATTGAAGAATGTGAGAGAGTACTGTTTGTCGTAGGAAAGGTTATGTTCCCCTCGAAAAAAACACCGTTTCCACCAATGTTCATAATAACATTTAGGCCACGTGTGTTTTAAACTTTCAAACATTTAATACTACATTCTCGATTGATGGAACTTTTGAACGTAAATGCTATGACATAGCTTTCACAGAGCTTTTTACTTAGCTTTCCGGTGTTTTGTTGTGAGGCTATATATTTTTCCAGACTCAAGAAATATATATATATATATATAGTAATAACAAAAGAATAAATATTATATATAATATATATAATAATATATATATATAAGTATATATATATAATATATATATATATATATAATATAATATATAATTATATAATATAATATATAATATATATAGAGACACAATTCCTTTCTTTAAAAGAAAGTTACATAAAGTGACATAATATGCGACCAAGTCAACAGAAGCTCTGCTCAATGCAGAGCATCCCGAGCAACCTGATTAAGATCACGTGTTAGCGTAAACCAAATAACAAAACCTCAATAGAAAGATCGCGAAAGTTTGTTCACACGTTGCCCCGTTTTTTTAATCATGTTATTTATTATATGGTTGATTTTTCTTAAAAAAAAAAAAAAAATTTTATATTATATATATGTTTAAGAATATACGCCAACGGGGGACTGAGGGGGAACGAAGTCCCCCCTTCGTCCCCCGTGAGGCCGGAGACCCTGGACTCTTTGCCACTTCAACCGGCTATTTCCTTTAGTTTAAAAAAAAAAAACTTATGTTGGCAACCTTGTTGCACTATTGCCTTGAAATAATCGAAAAAAAATCATTACATTGTTCAACGGTTGTTCGGCGAGCCAGGTGGTGGAGGACGGCGTGTCGAATATATATCGGGTAATACTTAAAGGAACAAGTTCCTATATATATATTATATATATATATATATATACTAATATAATATATATATTATATATATACTATATAATATATTATAAAATATATATATATATTATATTATATATTATATATAGTATATAATAGAATTGATCTCACCATGCAAGGTCGTAAATAGTAAATACATAGCCTATAAAAGGGACAATTTTGAGAAAACGATCTTTGTGCCTGAGAGAAGAGAGAGAGAGAGAGAGAGACAGAGATAGAGAGAAGATAGAGAGAGGAGAGAGGAGAAGAGAGAGAGAGAGAGGAGCCAATTTGGTGGTGTCAATATAAAGAAAATTCTATCCCCTCTATCAAAAGTAGTAAGTGATAATCAATACACATATAATAATACTTAGTATAATTATATTATATATATATGCTATCATATATAATAATATTATATATATAAGTATATATATATATAAATATAATATATATATATATATATATATATAGATATATATATATATATATATATATATATATATTATTATATAGTATATAGTATATATGGTGAGGGTAAAGGTATGAGCAAGAGCTGCCTCCTGTTCGAGCCTGTGAGGATATTTGAATAAATTAAAAACACATTTTAGTGTCGCAAGAGGAAGGATTTGTTGTCATTTCCGATTCCTTTCACATGCCTAGCAACACGGGTGACAAATCGCTGAGCCGCAGCAGCTATTGGGTGAGTGAAGCTGGAGATAAAAATTTAATTTAAAGTATAGTTAGGACAGATACGAATATTTAACGTGATGGATAGAGCCAGAAAATTTTAATATGTAGCCGCGGGTAAATAATTTAATTATTTGAGTCGGAGCGGAAGCGAGCCGAGCCGGAGCCGGAGGCCGGAGCCGGAGCGGAAGTCAAGGCCGGCAGAAAAACTTTAGCTGTTCTTCGACCTTGTAGTAGCAATGTGTTCATAAGCGGCAATAAGACTTAGTCAACTATCCGACTTTTTCTTATCTTTCGGTGATTAACAATAAATAATCACCACCGAACCAGAATTATAAATCTGTATTTTATGGAATATATACTATATATATATATATATATATAGTATATATATAATAATATATATATATAATATTAATATATTATACTATATATATATATATATATATATATATAGTATAGTATATATATATATATAGATAGTATATATATCTAAATAGACCTTTCGTTTTAACCTTTTTGTTCGTTGTGACTTTTTTTTTTTTTTTTAATTATTTCTAAGTATATGATCCTAACAATCCAATTTTAAGCGGTAAAACGGACATTGATTCAATAAATATTCATAGCACACTTTTACGTTTACAATCGTCAGTTCTTATTTTTTTGTTTTTAGTTTTATCTGAAGGAATACCCAAGAGTAAACCGCAAAAATGGCGGAAGTCGGCGGTCTCTCGCCCCGGGGAAAACGACAGAGTAGACTATTTCCCTCCCCCCCCCTCAGGAGGTTCCGGAATCCCCGCTCTTTGGTATTTGGTGTCTGTCGCGGGGGTTCCTCTGCCCTCCCCTACGGTTTCTGGAAAACTCCCCCCCTCTGTCCCCCATCGGCTCGAGCCCCCCTATTTTTTTTTATTATTATTCTTTTACATTTGTGTAATAAGCTTTATACGCTGATTCCAAATATGTAATTGGTTCTTCTGAAGTGTCGTACTTTGAGATATATTCATTTTTGTTAAACAATATTTAACATAAATGTGATTTTTAAACAATTATTTAATATTTCGAACTTTTAATCATGTCCGTTACCACTGAGAATCATTGTTGGTAGATAAACTTATTGTTTAACTTAATTATATAAAAAAAAGTAAAAAATAGAAATCGAAAACGTGATGGAAGTGGTAAAAAAGAAAAGAGCTTTCAGTTGCCATATTATTATATTAATACTGATAATATATCTACATATATTATACTAGGTAAGTATACTTATTATTCTATAGGCATACGATAACATGTATAGTATTGATTTACTACTACATTATATATTATTATATACTATATATTAGTAAGAATCAACAGCTTCATTATACATATAGTGTAATAGCTACTACCCTATGTTATATATAATATATATATATATTATAGGATATATGTTATGAGAGAGTCGTATAATATACATTATAGGTAATATTAACTTATATATATCTATTAGAGTAAATTAGGTTAGTTAATATAGTAATGTAATTACGCTTCTACCCAGTTGTATAATAGGCGCTATGCCTTTAAATAGTGATGGTTTACACTAACCAAGGACCATTATATTATCAAGAAAATCGCACTGAACACCGTGCCGTGAACGCCATGTGCACACCAGTTAACTCATAGACTTGTACACTATCGATCTAGCATAAATAACTCCAATTAAGATGGAGAGACGCTCTATGTCTGAACTTTACTAAATAGATTTTAAATTTTTAAGGCTCGAGCCTCAGATGCCGAAGAGACATGATCTCTCTGCAATTCTGCTGTTAGATCTTTGAGAAGTGTATTTCCTTTAGTTAAAAAATAGAAAAACTAGTATGTTTGCCATAAGCCCTGTCTACGACAGCTCTATGTCTCGTATTCAACTACATGATATAAAAAAGGTCTCGCACGCTACATTATGAGTGTCGATCTCGCTCTTTTTGTAATATAAATTAATATTTTAATATTATAGTATAGTATTATAATATAGTATTATAATGATTATATAGATAATATTAATATTTCTATAAGGTTATTCTAGGCCTATTATGTAATATATTTCGGCCTTTGATTACGCGTAGTGCAGGCTACTTAGAAATTGCATTATTATAAAACTGTATCGTGAGTAAGGTAATATTTCTAAGTCCGATGAAAGTACGTAAGCACCATATATGTAGTTATAGTTATACTCATTAGACGCTAGTACCTTTAGTATTGTGTATAATATAATAATAACTATGCATATTTCACGCATATATTATTTAAATCCTATTTCAACAATTACATTTTAATTACAATCTGGCACTACTTACTTAATAATATATATCCCTGTATTAGTTATACTATGTCCTAACCTCAGCACTCAGACTTATAAATTACACACACACCACTTTACACACACATAATCAACACACACACACAAGATGTAATACACCCGCTCAGTTATGTAATAGCTACTATTAACTAACACACTTACTAATACTAATCCCGATTAGCGTCTTAACTTATACCACAATATAATCAAA
The DNA here is from genome assembly GCA_015478945.1 of Trachelipus rathkii. Lineage (NCBI taxonomy): Eukaryota > Metazoa > Arthropoda > Malacostraca > Isopoda > Trachelipodidae > Trachelipus > Trachelipus rathkii. The sequence continues at coordinate 12,573 of JABUQX010016935.1, read as the reverse complement.
TACCATCACTACACTATAGTACAACTATATATAATATATGATATTCCATATATATTAGGCCCTTATCCATTTAAAATACCACGAACGAACCATAGTACACTTAAACAATTAAAAACGTCCACATGACCAATCTGACAACAAACATTGACCAACTGAACCTCCTACATTGGCGTGACACACCCCTTTAAGGCACCATTCGTATAACGCTCTTAGCTAAAACCTCTCGAAACCTTAAGAACTACAGCTCACGACGCAAGCACACGCGAGCACAACTACACCAACACGTATCCCACAATGATCATCGAGCTTACACACAATATTTTATGTTATTCATGATCTACATCACTGAAAACATATTATTCCAATTTTCAAGCTCAAATATAGTTATATTTATGCTCTTATTTTAATATGAGGTGCCTCACATTTTGCAGAGCGACGGTGGATCGAGTAGCTCAGGGGTTTGACACTCGCTCATACGTTTCACTCCCTCCAGCGTTTGTACCCTCGACGCCTCATCTTTGCTAGTGTGTACCTGAGAAAGAAATGCGCTGACTTTTTAGCGCGATCTTTAGCGAAGTGTGTAATGCTTGGGAGTGATAAGTTCACGTAAGATAGAGATATGAAAGACAAAAAAAAGAAAAGAAAAAGATATAGATATGAAGAACAAGACCTTGAACCAGCTAAAGTCACGAAAAGGCCTTGAAATAATCGAAAAAATTCGATTACATCGCTCAAGCTGCGAGATTGAATGAGCCGGAGCCGAGCCGGAGTTATTAGTAATGTCGGTTAAGATACTCACTGCATTTGTAAAAAGACTAAACTTGCGAGGATATGATAATAATACATCCATATTTATAACATATTTGGATGATTTGAGCACGTGTATTTATATATATAGTATATATATAGAGTTTAATAATATATATATCATTCTATATATATATATATATATATATATAATATATATACTATATATAATAAGATATATATAGCTATATATATATAATTAATATATTATATATATAATATATATATATATAGTATATTAATATATATATATATATATTAATATATTAATAATATTATATATATATATTATTATATAATACATATTAGATTATATATAATATTATTAATGATAAATATATATAAGTATATTATATATATATAGTTTACAAAAGATACATAGTAATCCCGTATAATATATTATATGGGTATCGTATAAATCACTCCCCAAAATGATTTTATATCTGAAGGATCCCTTTGAGTTAGTAATACCTCAGGCTAAGGAGAATAAAAAAAATGAATAAAATAATTTATACAGAGTACAGGTACAGATGAAAAGAGGTTAGAGAAAGGATAAAGATAAGAAGTATTGTCTATTAAGTACGATAACATAATATGATAATGCATATTGGGAGTTATACTAGGTATTATCTCTCGTATAACACAGGTGCTAGTAGGCTGATATCGTGCTATGAGTAGTCATGAAATATTATATTAGTATATTATAAATATGCCAATTTATGACAGTGAAGGATATTAAGTATTGTTTATATATACGTTTTTAAGTGATGTAGAATATGAATAACATAGTTATAGTTTCATTACACTCAAAGATGTCTAGGGATCCCAATTGAGAGGGGAGCCGAACCCCAAAATATTGGTATTTTGACCTATATAGTATATGTTAAATGAAATATATTAAAAGTGGATAATAAAGTTAAATCAAATTATACATGTATCTTAACGCATTTATACATATATAACATGAGCCCATGTTATTGACATGATCTAAATATATGTAACAGATGCACCTATGTTGACATAAATATAATAATTAAAAACTTAATCAGACAGCAGATACTTAAGTGGTTATCTCTCTAGCCATTCTAAAACATATTCTTTTATCTATTTGGTGCAATCTTCCCCGCAATTTAAACGTTGCTTATCTTTTTCAGTTTTTTTGATTTCTTTTTCTAATGATCTTTTTTGGAAGAATCACGTGATCTTTATTGTAAGGACACGTGATCTTTCTTGAATGAATCACGTGATCTTTTTGTAAGGCCAAGTGATTTTTCTTGGATGGATCACAGTGTTTCCCTAGGTTCTGGATAAGTGACATTCCGCTCTTTTCGGAGTTTATGTCAGGTAGTATTATATTATTATAGTAGTATAGTATTATTATCACAGAAAAATATTAGTTTAATATAATAATAGAGATAGTTTAATAAGTATATAAATAGTTGGAGATAAAGTTATAAAGAATTATATGAAAGTGTTTAAATTTCATGTTCGAATGAATATGAGAATTATTTAAGTAATTTATTCTAATGTTATTAACATACTAAATGTTTTATTTTGAAATAATACATTTGTCTATTGAGTGAAATAACAATTATGTTTTTATCGTAAAAAACGAATTTTCTTAGTGTGAATGAATAAAAACTATACTTTATTATATTAATTATTATATTAAGAAATAAACTTATATATATTTTATAATAAGAATAACATTGTTTCTAGAAAAAATAGTTAGTTAAAGTTTTACACTCACTGAAATAATAACATGATTTTATGAGGTACCAATAAAGTACAATATAAGTAACAGATAAAACACTACAGCAAAACAGCTACCATGAGGTGAGCCCTCACACTCACCTACCCCTCATCAGACCCACTCGATGTTTTACTGCTTGTACTCGCCTTTACTACTATAACATTAACATTATGCATATATTAATAAGAATATATTATGTCACTACCTATTTTTTCTGTTCAATTCATATATATACATTTGATATATATATATTATAATACCTATATATATAGTATAGTATACATATTATTTAATATATATAAAATATATATATAAAAAACAGAGAGAAATAGCATTTTATGTACCGATCCTATATATATGAGATGTTTTGTATTTGTTCATGTCTCAGATCCATCTTCCATATAGGCATATGCAGACCGATCGGACTTTACATAGATCGCTCTGTAGCCTGACCAGAGCTATTTAGGGGTGAGCTGAAGCTTGGAAGTATTATAAAAAAATTAATTTAAAGTATAAATATATCGTTCTAAGGGATCATAATACGAATATATTAAGTGATGGATAGTAGGAGTGCCAAGGAATAAATTTTAATATTATGTAGTAGCTCGAGATATGAGTAGAATAATTTATAAATTGATACTTGAGTCGTGTAGAAGCGGAAGGTCGGAGCCTGAGAGCCTGGAAGCCGGAGCCGGAGCCGGAGCCACAGAAATATGCCGGGATCACGGGAGCGGAAGTCAAAGTAGCCGGCAGAGATAAGACTATAGCGGTTCTATCGAACCTTATGTTATAAAAGTAGCAATGTGTTCATATAAAGCGGCTAAATAGCTTAGTTACTACTTATTCGACTTTTCTTATTCTTTCGAGTACTTAATTAACTCAATGTAAATAATCCCACCGAATAAATACCAAAGATATATAAATTCAAATATATAGTTTACTGTGAACTTATTAATCATATAAGATTTCCATTAAATAAACATGGACTAATATACTCACACACAGTCAATAAGTAACGTAAGCATATTAGTGACATAGCAATAAATAATACGTAATTAACATATTATAATCACATATTTTATATTGCAATCTATTGTCTCTGAATTTAATCAATAATAATCTCAATATGTTATAATATATTACATATTAATGAATTATATATAAGTATATATATATTTTAACTAAAATAGATAGTTTATAATATCGATATTATCAAGAATATACCTAGAATATAGTATATGTGAATGATAACTAAGAATAAATGCTATCTACAGACAATTAATACACTATAAAACAACTCAACAACATAATATAACTACATAACATCCATCATAAAAACACACACAACACACACAACATACCTCATACATCACATCTACACTACATATATATATAACTAAGCCATACACAATACTAATCACACACTCAAATAACATATAATAACAGTATTTATAACACTAACCACACACTACCAATATATGGTATACTAGTTAATAACTTATAATAATAACTCTCTCATATGTTTTAAGTGTTATATTTTTTTAATACTAGCTCTCTCTGTACTGTTTAGTTACTTATATAATTTTTCTTTTAATATATATTCATTCTAGATATATGATATATACACCATACACGAATACACAATTTAAGCTGAGATGAATAAACTTTAAGTAATTATTGCATTAAAACGCCAGAAAATAAACTGTTATATTAAGTTGCCACATATAGTTATCGCTCTCTCACGATCTCAGATGCTCCAGTTATTTCTCTCACTCCTCTCTCTCTCTCTCTCAACTGAAGGAATACCAAAGGGGTGTAATAAACCGGCCACATAAATGGCAGGATCGGAGCGATGTGTACTACTCAACCTTCACGGACAGGTGAACTCACAGACTAGAGCTAACACCTATTTTCCCACCGCCTCATCTGAGGAAGCGTCTCTCGTACCAATCGCGCTCTATATGTATTACTTGGGAGTTATGTACTTGGTACTAGTGAGGAGCAGAGAAGATTTGATTCCACTCTCCTGAGTGCCCCTCCACCTACATGGGTCATGCGAATTATATCGTTATACCCTCGACTACGAGATAAATCCCCTACCTCTCGTCCTCAACTCGGACTAGCGCCTTTTTTTTTCGAGTATATTTCTCATTACATACGTATGTTATATATTTATATAAGCAAAATTATAACAATCTCTCTAGACCTAAGAGTCCTCAGCAGATCATTGTAAAATTCGTTCCTTTCTAAAAGCCATAGCCGTTTAAATTATATTCTCGAATAATAGATATCTGACATTTTAAAACCAATATTTAACATAATATGTACATTTATATAAAAAAATATTAAGTATTTCGAGAGAGTAATATATATATCGAACTAATATATTTTAACATCGAATGAATACAGTTACCACTTCGAAAAGGTTTTCTAAGAAATATAAAGTGAATTCATATTTCAATCCACAATCACAGGTAAACGATATATATGAATAATAATACAAGCAACAAATTCAAACAGAGAGATAAGGAGTCAGAAACGTAGTAATGAGGAATGACGTTTAAGTGTATACACAACAGAAAAAGAGTCGATAATTATAGCATCTCAAGAGTCTTATAGCACATAGTATAAATATATATAGTATTAATATATATATATCATATTAATATAATAATTATACATATATATATTATATAATAATTAGATATAAATTATAGAAAAAGTAATTTAAATTCAATAAGTAAAGATAATTAAAGATAATATAAAGATAAAAATATATTTATTAATTAATATATAAGCGCTATCTCTTTTAAACAAGTAGTAATGTTACAGTAAATATACATTAATTATGCTGAAAAAAAATCGACCACACCTGTGAGTGAATCACGCGGTGACACCCACGTGTCTTACTGTATGCAATAAATCTTCACAGAAATGCAAAAGAAAGAATCAGCCAATTCATGCAATCTCAAGATAAATATAATTTAAAGATTGTGATTCAGTCGGATGAAAGATTGTTGGAAGGTGAAAAGGTTGAATTATTAACTTAGGCAAGATAAATAACCTAACGCGTATTCCTATGTGTATGTAGAGAGAGAGAGAAATCCTCACTCTCTTGCATTAGCCCGTGTAACTTAGATACATCGTCATATGTGATATAACTATGAAATATAAACATCGATTTACATAATTCTTCTCGGAGGTAGGTTAAATAGTGCTACGTTACTGACTTTACATACCGTTACAGTAGTATAAGTTAATTATTACTCCATTGGAGGATGTCATTCATATCTTAGACAATAGGGTTATTGATAACCCTACGGTGGTAGTTAAATCTCTCAAGCTGGAACGATATGTATTATATTATTTATTTATAATTATATATAATATATATTAATTATATTGTTGCTATTTTTAGGAATATTCTGTTATTAAATAAATATATTAACTATTTATGATAAGGGTATAATAGGTAATGTGACGTATGTATATATTTATCCTATATATTAGTATTATGTTATACTACTATATATTATATATATAATATATTTAATTATATATAATATATATTATATATATAATTATATAATATATATATATAATATATATATATATATATATAATAATATATATAAATAATATTATATATATATATATATATATATAATATATATATATAATATATATACTATGATAGAGTATATTGATATTATATGAACCTACGTTAGGCATGTCATGTTTAAAAGGAACAAGTTGCCTACTCTCGATTTTGGACTATATAATCTAAATACTACGAGTCTAATATATTACATATGATTACTTATTATTAGTCATAGCCTACTCTTACTTATTAGATTGGTTACTATCATGTAATAAATATAGAATATATATTTAAAATATTCCTTTATACTATCTATAATGTTAAATATAACCACTTTGTCTCTTGAAGTCTACTTATTCTCTCTAAAGGAGGTAGTTGACATGATAAATAAAAGTCTTGAACAACTCGCAAATTAATCGCAGTCATATCTACTCGTGCAATAGGCACTCTGTTGCTCAGTTGTCTCTCCGGGTTTAGCATGTAAAACTACTCTGAACCCTTTAAGTGCATTTTCTACGCGAGCCGGAAGATAAGTTATTCTCCTACATGATCTGCTCTTATATAAGATCAACTTGTTTTTTAGATCATGATTAATCTAATGGCCCCCCCTTTCCCCTGCAATTAGGAGTTCAATATTTTATTTGAAGGGGCTCGAGGGACGACAGAGGGGACGAAGTCCCCCCGTCGTTCCCCGCTGAGGCCGAAGAAATCCTGACTCTTTCCATCTTTGCGATTAATCTTGGTATTCCTTTAGTTAACAAAAAAAAAAAAAAAAAAAAATTATTGGCAACCTTTGACGCAACTATTGCCTTGAAATATCGAAAAAAATCGATTACATCGTTCGTTCGAACTATAGTATCGTTAACTCCTTTTAAAGAAAGTCTGAGTATAGATATAAGGTATTATGTTGCTTATCACTTAGTATACTTAATTATAAGTATGATTTTTTATTGAGTATATAAAATAAATTTACTATATAGTTAATATTTCCAAAAAAAATAACATATTTTATATATATATATAGTAATATTACTAATTAGTATATATATATATATATAATATATAGTTTATGTACATTTATTCGTATATCAGTATATTTATTAGATATATAATAAACTTATACAGTATATATATTACGATGATTATTGATAGATATAATCCTATTTTTAGCTCACTATTACCTACTATTCCATATTCGTTATATAAATTAACATTTGATATATATTTACGTACCAGATAATTAGCTTATTTATTGAGAAATAGTATATATAATATAGTTGAAATATAAGGTTTATACTAGTTTTTGTAATATATGTAATGTTAGCCTATATTTACTTAGATTATGCAACTTATATTAAGTAATGTAGTAAAACTATTTAAGTATAAGAATCACAGAGTATTTATAATTATTCGTGTGTTATATAGGTTTAATTGAGTATTTTATAAAATTGATTATAAAATATATATATATATTATATATATATATATACGTGATATATATATATATATATATTATATATATATATAATATTTATACATTATAGTCATATTATGCTTATCGTAATTGTATGGGATCTATATTAATATAATTGATATAAAATATATATAACTACATTATAGTTACATTAACTAATATATTCATTTCTGTAGTAGTAGTTAGTTAGTGAATATGGTTGTATAGTGTATGTATGTATTCATTTATGCATTGCTATGAATGCACTTACTGTTTGTTTTATAGTATGTGTGTATATATTTATATGTGTACTGTATTGTATGTATGTAAACATGTTTTATAGTTTTATACTGTTCTTATGCGTCCTTGCATTTGTGATCCATCAAATTTAGATAATAAAAATCAAATACCTCATCAGCAAACTCAAATTCTAATATTATTAGCAGTATTTTTTAGTAGTTTTGTTAGTAATATTGCAGTTAGTAGTATTATTAGATAGTAGTTTCATTAGCAGTATTTGTTACATTGCTTTTGTGTGATATTTTCGTGAAACATTTCAATAGAAAAAAATTATTGGAATACCTATTTAAAATCTTTGTAGGTAATTAAAAAAAATACTTAAATTTATAATATATTGATTTTATAGTCTTATATAATATATTTTTTTAAAATATATTGATTTTATATCTTATATAAAAGTTAGACCAAGAATATATATTTTTTTTTTTAGGATGAAGGGATTAAGCTTTTAAAGGTTCATAAATTATAACTCAAAGGGTAAATGTAAACTTTTATCGCAAGGAGATTAGGAAACCATTGCCCTACGGTACGGTTTCTAATATATAAATGAATTATAGATATATATATTAATTATATTATATATAAAGTATTCTTAATAATACCAGGTTTACTTTAAATAAGTGTTATACAAAATATAACTAAATATATTGTACTAGATTAGATTGAAATTCCTGTGATGAATTTATAATGTCATAAAATTGAGATGACTTTGATGAGAATATAATATAATAAAAAGATAATAGATGATAATAGATCGAAGACATCCGATAATATAACAATATTTGAAAACACGAAAAATAGGGAGTACATATGCATTTTATTAATTAAGTATGATATGGAAAGCACTAAGTATATAAAGCAGGTTGAAAACATGAGTAGTTAGTATATAATATTATATATATGTAGTGGTGATTGTGGATACTGGTTTAGGCTTAAGGAGGGTTTAACTATATTACACTCATATGTTGCTTATATATAACGTTTAATATAGTATTTTGTACCATTTAAGTTATAAGTTGATTGCGCAACCTATCATAATTAACCTATTAAAATTTACCTCTTGACATATTCTCAATTTAAAGAAAAGTATTAGCTACAGTAATTTCAGTATTAAAGCTTCAATACTGAATCTCGTTAAACCTGTAGATTTTCAAATAAGAAAAGTTATTTATTCGAAAATAAAAAAACAAGGATTAGTATTATAAAATATTCAATATTTAAAAAGACCTAAATTTTTTATTCAAAAAAAAAACATTATTTGATTTAATTTAATAGTATTATATATCATATATGAAACGAATATCAGAACGATATCTTTATTACTGCTCTTTCGACGAATATGAAAAATTATTAACCTCTAGAAAATCTCAGTTTATATACTTTGAATAAACTATCTAACTATAATAACTCTCACTATTCACACTTATTATGATTACATCGTAAAAAATTCGTGAGTATATCTCTCTAATTTATTTATAAACTTTCTAGTATCGATTAGAGAAAACGCTAATAGAGATATGTATTCAAGTCTGTCTCTCTAATGTATTTATCATCTAATATACCGATTTACATACCTTCTGCTAGAATTATAGATAATAATAGAAAAATTATGCTAAGACTTTATGTATTTGATAAATTAAATATATGGTACTATTAACTATAAATAATACTACATATAATCAACTACTATAGAACACACAGCATAGCATATATGGTCTCTCTTCAGAGAGAGATATAGGACATATATATTATAATCTACTATAATAATTTACGTTATAAGGACTAAGTAACTTAGATATATATCATATATTAATACAGTATAAGTCTAGATATATTTATATATATTAGATATAAATAGAGTAATCGAGCACAGCATAACTAAAAAACAAACTCTCACTACCCAGTACCATATACTACAGTTTACTATATAAGCATATTATATATATATATATATATATATTTACTATAGTGAACTTCTACTTGTACTTTGTAATAATAATCTCGAGTTATATGTATACTAATATTACTATGCGAGTATTGCTCCCTATCTAGCGAAAGATCAGTATCCACGAGGTATGTGAGCTAATACTATATAGCTGATACGAGCTGACTAATGTATAGAGACACCACTCCTCTCCAGTTCACACCTAAGAGATCATAGTAGAGTATTTATATATATAACTACTCTCCATGACTATAAACTCTACTAAGTGATTGAGCGTGCAATATCATTATCTATCACTTAATACATTATATCTTTAGTACTTGAGCTCGAGATGACCGACTTGTACTCACTCTCACTCACCTGCAAGCGTGCGTAACGACGCTAACAGAGAGCTCAGACTACGTTAATATCTTATTCAACCTAGCAGTAATGTTGAATAACTTTATTCATTTTTTTAAAAGTATATTCACAGTTATATAAAGGTAGTTGAAGTAAAACCAGTATTTTTATTGCGAAGATACTTATTCTCGAGCGAGTAGATAACAACTATCACTAACCTACTCTACATATTGGTATGAGTAATCGAGATAAGACATCAACAAATATACACTATCAACTCACTCAGTCAAACAGCGCTACAAAGTATAAACGCTTATCAACTAATAAAATTAACCTGACACGGCACCATTTCATCAACATCTTCCCTATATAGTTTATCCACCTCTATTTTATATTATACTTAAACTAATACTCTAACTTAAAAGAACTCAGTTATATATAAATATCAACACTAAGATTATATAGGTATTATAGTATATAGTAATATATAATATAATATAAGCCTAATATTATAATTATTACTAAATTTTCAACTTTGAAGAAATAATCTTAGATTACGGTGTCTCTTTCGGTACTGATGCACCTATTGTTGGTCGTATGATTCGTTGATTTTTTATAATATATGATATTCAATTTTACAAATGGGAGGGTGTTTTTCTCTCTGAAAATAAATATGATTAGTATTTCATTTAAATTGATACTCTGTATAACTTATCTTCTTATATTTTTATATTTCTACTGTAACTGGGATCCACTCTAAAATAAAAGATTAGTAGTCGAATATCAATTTTAGTGAGGTAGATAACCCAAATATATATCTGAGTAAATCTAGAGTGGTTTCTTTATGTAATATATATAGTGATATATATACATATATATATATATATATTAATGATATAGTATTATATTATATATAACTATATATATATATATATATATATATATATTAATAATATATATTAGTATATATATAGTATATATATAATATATATTATTAAATATTAATATATATTATAATATTATAATCATATATATATATATATAATATATATTATATTAATATATATATATATATATATATATAATTAATAGTATATATATATACTTATCAGTATATATATATACTATATAATACAATAATACTATATATAATACTATATATTATTAAATATTAATAAATATTAATAAATTATAATAACACGTCTCAATTTAATTATTTATTTCATAAATATGTAAATACTTAAAACAAGATTTCCACTCTGACTCCGCCATCACAAACACTATATATATATAATCTTATGCTACGGTCCGGTACTACACTAGCATTCATTCTTACTCCTATTTATTGCTTCTTATATTCTTTCTTCTTATATATTATTTATCATTTCTTTATCTTTCTTCTTCTTACATATTTCATTCTTATATCTTCTTCTTCATTCTTCTTCTTCTTTACTACTTCTTCTACTTCTTCTATCTACTCCTGTATATATTTCTATCTCTCATATATATATAGTAAAAATGATAATATTCAATCTAAAAGTATATAACTGATAGTAGGCATCAAAGTATTGAAGTCTTCATAAGCTGAGACTCAATCCAATAAAGGTGATATATAGTAATATGTGGCTAATCTCACATAAAGCTATGATATAAAATATATCATATATAAGGCATCTAAATAAATTAGATAGTATACTCAATTCCAGATAGTTGAAGGAATCCAAATATTGTGAGAGTGTGCTTAGTAGTGTTTATATATTATATATTTATTTTTATTATGTGTGTGTTTTGTATGTGTGTTCATATAGAAGTTTGTTTGGTGTGTTTGTTTGTGAGTGTTAGGTGATATAAGTTTATTCTCAAGTGGTGAAGTAGTTAAGTCATGTCTAATGTAGTTGATAGGTTAATTCCTGTGCTTGTATGTTAGAATATGCACGTAAAAAGGACTTATAAATACCAAAGTGTATTAATATGTATATATATAATAGGCGTTATATTATTATAGAGTGTTCTATGGTGGGTGTATGTTAGTATAGTTATTATAAGTAGTATATCACTATATTCGATACTAATTATATTGTGTTCGATACTCATTATAAATCTAATAGCGGTCATATAGAGTTTTATTGTCATGTATGTGTGTGTGTTGATATAGTGTATGTTAGTTATGTAGTATGTTAATAATAGATAGTGATAGTGAGGTTAAGTATACTAAGTAACATACAGGGACTAGTAAGGGGGCAATAGTACCATTACTATAATGAGTACCTCATTAGTATTATAAGTAGTACTTAAGTATTCTTATATATGAACACATTATATATATAAGGATTTACTGAGCTATATGATCAGATCCCTACATTTGTAGCTCGATA
>JABUQX010016934.1:10000-26031 GCA_015478945.1 Trachelipus rathkii | reverse complement strand
AGTAATAAAAATATCAATAATGATACCTATAAAAATTAGAATAAAATAAGTTTTCTGATTCACCCCTCTCTGCTCAAAAAATTTTGACACTTTTTGCAATTCGTCTGCTTATATTCAATTTCATTTTTTATTTAATTTTTACTTAATATAAGTAACTTATTATTATACTTTAAATTAAATTATAACATAAAATGTCAATATTACACTGAAAAATACGAAAAAAACAAATTTTTCCGATTCACCCCTACATCAATTTTTATGGCGGGTGAAATGGACCAAGTTGAGGAATATGATTTTCCAATCCCGACTGGAAAAGAATTACTTTGCCGGTTTAAAGCTAACATCTCGAGTGTATATAGCGAAAAAATAATTAAAAATCCATCCACAATTTTTCATTTTATAACAAAGTTAAGTAAACTCAAAGTTTCCAAATTTGAATCAATTCTATTGAAGGGCATTTTTGTACCCTAATTTATTATTTTTTTTTAAAAATATAAAAACTCTACTAAGAAATATATTCTATAGGAAGTGACAGTAAAAGAAGTGTGTGTCACTACCGCGTGGCTATTAGAATATCAGACAAGCGAAAATAGTTTTTTTTATTTGATTATTATTTTTTAATTATATTTAGAGTGGAAGCCGGAATCACCCCTTTAAAAAAATGCCTGCCCGAAGGTCACCGCAACCGCGCCGACGCTACATGTGTGAGATGACAGCTTAAGACAACATTTTCAGACGGAAGGAAAGAAAAAAACCCAGCTTAAACGTTAATGAAGATCTCACCAAAATTAGGTAAGACTTCCAAGCTTAATAAATAAAAGACCATAAAAATAATATTTCCGACAGACTTAATATGTTAAATAAGGAAAAACCAGGGATTGACTTACAGCCCTAATAAAACAAACCATTCCTGCATATTAATCCCAACCTTAAACAGTTCCCCCTCCCCGATATATACAAGGTTTTGTGTATATGATGCGCTGGCTTTTCACTATAATATACCTCCTCTCCGTTATAGTTTCACCACCCAGCCTATAATGAGCCTATATAACTATAGTCCACACTAAGATAGTCTTAAATTTATGTATAATGAAAAACTCCTCTCAACCAATTGAGAAGAACATCAGATGATTCCAGACCTGCAAGGAAAATGCTTTATGATCCTTCTGCCCACCTAGTGTACTATATCAACTGAATAGGAAGATGTGTAACCAAAGCTGAACATTTCTTTCTACATCTTAATTAATTCCATACTTATGTTGACCATTATTTTAGACTACCTTATTAATACAGTGTTCAATTTTTTTTCTTATACCAGTAACTATCAAAAAATATATATTTTTTTTGCATAAATCTTCTCGAATAGAAAGAGCTCTGACGCCACCAGACTATATTTTAGTTTTTACACTAACCCCACTACATATAATATTTACACCACTAGAGACGATATATTTCCCACTCTCCAATAATTGTTGACTCTTACCATGCCTTGTACGAAATTATCCGAAGTTCTCAAGTTTAATTAGTTTAAATTAGAGTACAACGAAAAATTGAGAAGCCATTCTATAATACCTTATATGATGAGACCATGCATTACATTTAAATTGATTAATTAAATTAACTACATTCATAAACACGAAGATGATGATTTGTTATTACGGATAGGAATTTCCAAAGGCTTTTTGAAGGATCTCCTCTCTACAAAGGACTCGTAATGCGCTATACTCTCCTAAAATGTACACATCTCAAACTCTTATACAAGCTTAACTTTAACCTCAAAGAGCACACTGTAGTCGATCGAAAAGTGAGGACATAAGTTAGTTGACATACTGCCCGCTCTACATAATTAATATAATAAAAAGAACAAAGACACGCTTATTTATTGATTATCTTTCACTTTAAGTTACTAAACGGAAGTGTATTTAAAATAACATCAACAAATCATACGACATCGACACCGCACAAATAAAACATATATTTCTATACAGACAAGTTGAATAGCAGGTTAAATAACTTAGACGGGTACACAATACACAATACGTGTTGACTAAGTACGTAAAAAATGAAGAAAGAATGATAAACATTAAACACTGTGTATTTCAGAAATACTGGAAAAATTTTATACTGGAATTTAACAAAAAAAAATATACTTCTCGATAACTCGTAAGATACCCCTACGTTATCATTATATTTAAACCCTTAAAATGATACAAACTCACAAATACGAAAAAAATAATTACTAATTATGTTATTGATCACCTTTTGTCTCTCAATAATATTAACATATGCAGAAAAAAGACTAGACTAATTCATCGAAATATAATTTTCACACGTATTCTAGCCGAGGCAAAGAGAATATGCATTCAAAAAAGAATACAGAGCAAATACAAATACCCTTATAGGTTATACTTATAAGCAGTGTTGCTTGCAGTATCCTTCCTAATATTATTATAGTTCAATAGTTAAAAATGATATATCTTTTTATTTGTACTACATTATTTTATGTGAGATAGACCTAAAAAAATACCTTACCTTAAAATTACAACACACACGTAAAAGGTATACAATAATATGTATTTTATGCAATTTAATTTACTAAAGACTCAGCTAAATCTGCTTAGCAAATAAACGTGCCTCTTGTTTAAGATTCTATGCGTGTGTTCTCTCGTATTAGGTCATAGGATTTAATTATTGGCGTTTCATTATTTATCATTACTTCAAAGCAAGTCCAGTCTAGCACTTGCTTTTTGTCATCCTGCTTACATCGGTGTTACAGGATACAAGAGCTATACATTGATAATAACTATCCACCTACGCTTGTATTTACATATCAGAGGTAAAAAAATGTTTGGCGTAAAGGTATGCTGATTGAATCCCGCAATTTTCTCTTTAAACTTCACACTAAGAATAATCAGTTGAATTTGAGCAAGATGAATACTCTATGTTATTAATCAGAGAACCAAATTGATAACATTCCAAACGAAATCAACACCCTAATTTCCAAGAACATGTTCGATAGATTTATTGAAATCCAATTATTAGCACACATCACCTAATGTTTTTAACATGCTTCGATCGGAGTTATTCGGACACTGAAAAGCGGAAGTTCATAGTATACCTGTTCTCCGGTAGTGACGTTAGGAGATATTCCTCATGCCACGACGGTGTAGCTCATAACTACCTGATATCTCTCAATAATAGATTTGTTTTATGCAGGGTAGAATCAAGAACGAATACCTACCTTTGTTTGCGAGTGAGTGGCTCCACTGCCCTTCTGATATTCTATATCAAAATTACTATTTAGAATATTAAATTTAGTTTAAATATGAACATTTCAAAAAAAACCAATTGGTTCGCTTATTGCCATGCCAACTCAAAGGAACCAAAGATCAATAGTTAGGGGTGCTGGATAGTTTGATGGCATTATATTTCTTATGTCGAAGTAGCAACACGAGTCGGTCTTAGCCAAGCCTCAAAAATATCCGTTCATTCTTTACTCTATCCAACACTTGAAAAAATAATGTGTTACAATAGAAATGCATTATCTTTTAACTTTAAACCAGTTTCACCCAATGGCCTACCCTATAGCCAATGGAAACGAGATCTGATATTTTTACAGATGTATTATCATGATTTTTAATCAAACTCCTCCTTGAAAAGCATTGGTATGAAAGGACTCTTCTATAATATTGCCCACCCTTTATTAAATAATGGATAAAAGCGTAGTGTGTGCAACTAGTAGTGATTGTAACGATGAAAAATAAAGCCATACTAAAATTGTTACAAAACCTGTATGAAGGAAACTAAAGCAGAACGCTCACAGAGGAGTTACAATAGAACGGGAAAGGGAGGTACTATTACAAGAGAGTCATTGTACTAGCCTACTATGGCGTTAGAAATTAAGCAGTGTAATAAATAAAGCTAGACCATAATATTTCATACTAAACTAACTTTTGAGTGTGTTACATTTTGACATAGATACATGAGAGGATGAAATCAATAATATCTGATGTGGTGTTTCGGTGTAAGGTTTTATAACGATATCATGTGTGTTTCTAAGATAATGTCAGTGAAACGGTGAAAACCAGACGTACACACACACTAAAGAAAAAAGAGCATAATACTACTACATTGATGTAACTGCACTCTAATAAAAAAAAATTTTACCTCATTACCTGATACTGATCTTAAGTACAAAACAACACCTATTAAATCCCTTCTGATATAATTAAGAGTAGTACCAATGACACACAGGTTTTAGCATGCACACAAGCATATTATATTAAAATAGCGAAGGGTTAAGATTCCGCAATATGTAGCTATCCCAATTAATGATATGATTAGCTTATACCATAGCTGCAATGAAAGACAGACCCTATTAATACCTCCAGTTGGGACTATAATATAAATAAGACATTTCGTCAAGAAAAGATTCAAGTCAAAGACCACGCCCACAAATGCTTGAATCAAGCGTTACTATTTTACCTCTGTTTTAAGTATTCATTTAATAAAATTAATTCATTAGCAAAGGATATGAAGTTGCATTTATTTTTAAGCCAATTACCTTACAGACAATGTTGCAGAGAGTTAATTTGTTTAACCACTCAGTCATCCAATCAACCATATATAAAAATCCAACAAAGCCACAACGTTGAATTCGTTAAAGGACTTTTCCGCAGGATAAGCAATGAATTATTTACGTTAAATTAAAATACCAATAACATGAAATAGTTAACAATATATATTTTAACCATACCTCCAATGCCATTATAGGCATTCTTGCCATGACTGAAACAGTAGATACTTGGCCCATTGTCAAAGTCAGTTAGTTAACCCAAAACTGACCATAGATCTATGCCACAGCAACAAAGTATTTTCTTTGTATTTTTTACTATATCTAGAGTTTAAACCCTAGTTAAAAAATCATCCAGGAATTTCTGCCAAAATCTATAACACTATTTAGTACACATTTACCCTTGCTTACTTCTTAACTCACTTGGATAAAAAAAGTACATTAAGCCACTCCATATTCATTATTCGTATATTTTAGAAAACTTAAGATTTTACTTTGTTATTGTCTGCGTTAAATAACCAATTGCTCAAAAACTACTGATAATCCACACCAATAATTAATCTGAATTCAAAAATTTAAATA
The DNA here is from genome assembly GCA_015478945.1 of Trachelipus rathkii. NCBI lineage: Eukaryota > Metazoa > Arthropoda > Malacostraca > Isopoda > Trachelipodidae > Trachelipus > Trachelipus rathkii. The sequence continues at coordinate 20,876 of JABUQX010016934.1, read as the reverse complement.
ATTAATATATGCCAATTCCAATGATCATATGTGGTAAGCTACATATCCAAGGCCAAAATAACCCCCATCAGCTCCAGGGAAAGGATACTTAACTCCCTAGGCTACATTCAGGAGCTACCTTGCTTTAGCCAAATATAAAAGGAGCTTTTATTAACAATCATATATCACATCCAACATAACATACAAACTCCATTTAAACACTTTACAGAACTGTCAACAAACCAAAGTTGAGTACAGCCCCGATACTTAATTCCCTTCATAAAGAACCCTTCCATAGGTATTGCAAATCGATGCATATGGCCAGAGTTGTTCCGCATGTTATTGCGCAGTTGCTATACCCACTCTTATTACAGTATCTCTTCAGGCACTCTTTCTTCCCAAGCCAAATTTTGCTGCACCACTATGTATATCTCGATCGACAATATTACATCCTAAAACACAAACAATAGGAAAAGAGCAAATTAAGAGGATCGAAAGAACTTCATCGAAAATCTCAGACAATCGACACCATATTGACGCCCCTTAATTGACATACTCTCCAAATACTCCAGCATTCTATTAGCTGCATTACCAGTCACCCACCACAATAAATAGGTATCCAAAGAAATATCAAAAAAACTTAGACACCACTTCAGATGGCTTCTAACAAAGAGAGGTATTTACTCTCCTTCGAACTAATAACTAACGCAAAAGCATACTCTAACATAAAGACCATGATTCCAAGATCTCAAGAAAAACCCACTTCATTTCCATTGCGATTTAGCTATAAATTGATAAGAAAATAAAGTATACAGCCTAACACTATCTCACTTACATTCTTGCCATCACTAATAGTAAATCCATTAAAGAAATAACCACAATCAAGAAGGTGCAGCTAGAATAATAATTCCGTAGACTAAACATCAAATATCATAGAAAGGGATACTATAGAATAAGCGTTATATTATTTCATTATAATACTGCCAGGTAAAATAGAGATCGCAGGAACATGCTATAACCCAAATATTAATGTGTAACCACAGTCTAACGCCCAAAGCTAGTTCCAGTTCCCCTAAACAGATGTGTATTTAAGAACCACACAAGAAAGTGACCTCAATACAACTCGACAAAGGATGTCCGAGACAATAATCTTCTGTGTTAACCTACATCCATCAAAAACGCACCTAGTTCCTACATCTCAATTCCACAACAGTTCAACGATTAGTTCTCGACACACCACAGTCAGTAGTTAAAAGTGAAATTCATGAGGTCAAACCACTGTACAGCTGCTTTCACTCTCAAAAGATGAATGAAGCTATTATTTTACTTTTAGGTGAAACAATTAAAAAAACTGGGTCTTGAGTTTTAGTTGGTTTTACTGTGTTCCGTATATGCTTATACCCCTAATAGGATCGATGAGGTAACCCCATGCCATTATATATTTACGTTGAATAATGCTGAGGCAAATCATGTAAAAATTTATATTTACGTTTTTCAATTATTCTATCATTCAATTGATCTTCAAAAACCTTTTATTAACTTTGAACATAAAAATAATTTATGAGAAAAGTGATTAAAATTATTTATAACTAAATAGTGCAACTTTATTAAAGATTGATTTTAAAAACCAGAAAAAGGGAGGGTTTTAAAATTTGACATTGCTGATTTTGTCTCTCCATACCAGTGAAGACAAAAACTACAAAATGAATAAAATGAATAATGTTTCTTTGAAAATCATATTCCTGATTAAACCTTAAATTCGAAACCTGCCACGTTTACTCCAATACAGTGTTCATGATACGTCTTACAGAAAATCTGCCTTTAGAATATAAAGCCTACGGATTCCAGATAAGACTGATAAGAAAAATATTAACACAAAAAAAATTCACAAAGAATTGTCAAGAGAGTTCTGGAAAGTGTATGCTACATTTTGGAATGGGATAGTCGAAAAAATAAGCACTTTCTGTATAGCTGAGAAATAAATAAATATTGTAAATAGTTTAGCCTGGATCTCCATCTTAGCATATCAGAAAAAAAAAATACAAAAATATTTCAGGAAAAAGTAAATAAAGCTTACTTTGAACGACAGCAAACTGACAGTTGGCTGCATTAACCTCATTTAAAGCGTTTTTTACTTTCTGTTTCTGACATAACCAAAAACAGTGAACAATTTTGGCCCGCTGTCTCTGCTCACATTGAAAAGCAACATATAACCAATGAAGGTCTACTCTTATTGAAATAAAAAGTTGTGGAAAGTTAATTGCTCCAATTATGATAAACGTAATAGAAACATCGACCTGTCCCAAGAACGGTATCAGTATGACTAAGCGAATATATGTAAAAACAAGCTCTCATGTACGTAAGATCAGTCCGTGAATTAACTTCAAGTAAAACCATCTCCTTAAACCAGGAGCAGATTACATAGATGCACACGCAGTGTGAAATGAATTAAAGATACATTACTATACTTGCAAAATATTGTAAACCATGAAGTATATATCATATTTTTATTAAAGTGAACCATTCAGAAGCCATTCTACTTATAATTATATTAAATACCATCATTCTACATCTTTAAAGAGGAATGAAAACTAATTCATTCTAAAAAACTAATGTATTCTCCTAATCCCGAAATGTTTTGATGAAAACCTTTACTTTATTATTACTCTAGAACCATCTAAAGTTTGAAACCTGCATATTCTATTATAGAGAAAGACTATTTATATTAGATATTAGCTAGTACAGCTAGCAGCTTCTCTACCTAGTGAGTCAATGAAAAAAAAATCTATAAGACTAGTTGACGCTGATCGATTAAACATACTGACAAGCCTTCTTCTATTACCATTAAAACCATATTTATAAAGAACGTGCGATAGGGCGAATATATTCATTCTTAAAACTTTTGAATGAAAGTTATTGCAATGAATTGGTCGTCTGTATTTACCACTCACGTATTATTAACATTACAAGATGGTTGATGTGTGATCTACATCCACATTTACACGGAAACCTCATTTATATTATTACTAAACATTGTGCTTGTGGATGGATTGCCAGCACACTTTTCGCATAACCCAACTACTTGTTACTCTATTATTCTGCCTTCAAAATTGCTATTAACAGGACAAAAAGTCCTAAATAATGAGGCCCAGAACAAAATTTACACTTTTTTTCAACCTCTCTTTACTTTCAAAAGAATGTTTGAAAAATTTGCCAAAAGAGCAACTCATTTATAGATTGTGCAATTATTTTGAAAGATGTTTTTTCCTTTTTGGGAGTAACAAGTGTATTTTTGCTTTGAGTTTCGACAGACGCACCTGCTTACTCTTCTTCTCTGAGAAAACTAGTACTAATAAGAAAGGCTATATTCTTATACTCACCATGTAATTGTTCGTATAGTGGACATGTTCATTAATATGTCAGGATAATTGTGCCCCTACTTTTTCTTGCTATCAGGTCCTATATTCAAAGCGATCAAATTAAAAGCCAACGTGAAAACTTTTAATTTTTTTACACCCTACTTGATATGATATAACAACAAACAACAGCCTGGACTCTTTGAGATTGTAAAATTCAATTTATGCACTTTAAGATCGGTTGAAAGTTAAATATTTATCGAAATCATTTAGTACTATCGATGGATCAAAAAATCTTTTTCTATATTGAATAGCGATGTTATTAAGTAGCTGATCAAAGAGGCAATACAACTGTCATCTTTCTTATCACATAGTTGACCCAAATGATTCAGAGCATTCACATAAGAACTCAACAAATAATCTGAATTGCTACTACGAAAGGTAATAGTAATGGTTCAGAGGTGGAATGATTGAATAAGAGAGATGAGACGACATTACGTTAAAAAGGATTGATATCGTATTACACAAAAAATTAAAAGTAGGCATAAAGTTTAACAGAATCATTAAGATTTAATGGCCATTCGCCTGCACTTATCCAACAATATTCATTTAAACTGATTGTAAATAAACTTGAAAACTAATTTATTTCTAAATTTCCATCAAAAATAGAACAACTCATTGTGGGAAAAATAAATATAGGAAAACTAAAATTCAAATATACTGGGAATAACAATTATTATTTAAGGCTTCCACAACACAACCATCAGAAGGAGTATCTACATTCCATATTCTGATTAATCCACACTCCACTTTCAGTATCCACTTCATTAAAAAAAAATTAACAATAGCAAATTGCTACTGTGGAAAATTAACTCCATCTTACTAATTCATTGTCCATTTTTGTACCTTTTCGAAAGCTCAATACATCAACAAAATACAAACTTGATTAACGGATATTTATTCATATAACAATCAAATATGTTATTTATTTCATTTATTTGAGATTTGCCAAAAATCATACTAAGCAGTAGTTCATTATGTTTTCAATTCATTTAATAAATATTCTAATAATATTTGATTACATAGCCGATGCGACAGTAGGTCTTTAAATTAATATAGTTATGTCCGTTAAAAAAATATATAGAGATTTAAAAAATATTATGATCAAATGTGTCCATTTAAGTTCTAACAGAAATGAGAACTAACATTCTTACACTATTGTCGAACATCAGTACATTTAGTGACTATTTGTGTCAACCTTAATAATGAATTAAAACAAATTATTTATTAAGTGCCTAACAGACACTTCTACAGCCTTAAGGCTTTATTATGAAAACCTTTTATCAAAAAAAATACTGAACACAAAATATCATAACCTACGGAGTAGCCATAGATTATACAAAACATTATTTTTCATTTTCATTAAATTTACTAAAAATTTTCAAAATGAGCCAAGTGATAAACGCCAAAAACACACAGAGGAGGAAGGAAACTGGGGAGTAATAAAACATTATGATTTTAATTACCAACCACGCTAATAAATGCGGCTATATGTGATCTATTACAAATTAGACTACAATTTAAACTTCATGCGTTTCACAATGTAGTTTATCGTATCTAATCTCATTCAACAACACAAAGAAACCCGACTTACAACAACAAACTGGAATTCTAAAACAGAGTTCTTATTAAGATATGATATTTTTAACGATATCAACAAAACTCCTCAACATCGAATTATTGTAAGATTCTGATGATATTATTAATCGATAGTATCACAAAAATATACGATTATTTGGAAGAATATATGATAAGCTATAAATATAACGATGAATATTATTAGGAATTGGAATAAATATGCAAATTAGAGAATCGGATTGTAACCATAGTCACTACTTATAAAAAAGACTTATTTTACAAAAGACTTATCGAAGAATAAACACAAATAAATATGCAGAGCCTAACAATTTGAACAAGTAATATGTAATTAATTGCACAGCCCAAACATAAAGACGAAGCATTGCAGCCAGAACTAAATATTTAATTTATTAATCAACTTTAAAAATAATAACACAAGTTTAAATTTTTATTAACCTTTTCACATTTTAAATTAAAGCAGACCTTGTTCAATTAATAACGTTTTACAAATTATGACCACTTGAAAGAAATGTATAAAAAAGTTAAGTGTTATTTTTAATACAAAATATTTCATAATATGCGAGATTTTATGAAATCATGATCTTTTTAAAATTAATGATAAAGCACGATCGCACATAAATCGCAAACCCTTTCAAATAATATCAAAAATTATAGTAATTTTGCCATAATTTATCGAATTAAGAAGTACGTGAGTACAGGAACCCAGGTTGGAGAGACTATTTTAAGTTCTTATTTAACATATGAGTAACTATAATCTTTCCTAATAGAGGATTTAATTTAACTAATTTACGCTTAATTAGGCACAAGAACGCAATAATTCCAAAAGTTCTTTAAAAGTATTAGTTTATTAGAAGATACACGATTGAGAAGAGCACTTTCACTTAAATAACTTGAAACAGAGAAACAATTTACAATAAATAATAAATTATATATTTAAGAACCAGATTATTCTTATGACAAGATGATATTGTATATGTGTCTATTCACGGATAGGGAAATTTTCCAAAGGTTATGAACAAGAATATCACATTTCTCTTTCAAAGGAATTCCGTGATACCCATTGCCCTACTTTAATATAAAACTCATAAAACTATATATACAAGTTAACTTTAACCGTCCTTAAAGACGCTGATAGATACGAAACTCATTTTCGAGAGGAGCTATGAAAAAACTCCTAACCGCTGTATTATTAACAGCGTAAAATGTGTAAGAAAAATAAATAATTTTTGTCAAAACTGTATCTCAAATAATATAACCTGATCATAAAAAAAAGAAAAAAAGACAGCTACTGTAGTTTGGATCACTTTAAGTTACTTAAACGGAGTGTATTTTAAATACATAGATACAACAATAAATCAACTATTTCTGAATACAGCGAACAAGATTAATAAGCCAGCAAGTGGAGCTGCGACGGAATAGTACATTCAAAGACACAAATGAATGAGCTAGATCTAAAGCGTGAAGAACGGCATAACCTTTCGAGAAAAACTAGAGAAAAAAATTTTACCCTCTATGACTGAATTTCAGAAACCCAAAACACTCAATATGACCGCCGTTTGGGCGTCCAGTCTGACCTCCCTGGGCGGATGAAATTATTACTGCATATTTACAGATCGAAATTTTACTGTCTGATTTATTTATACTTACTGCAAGTTAATATTTAATGATGAAAAATGTATGACGACATGGACCCCCCTCCGAGGAATTTCTGGTCACGAATCACCTTTCAACAACCCCGCTCCGGTCAGATGATTGCCTTCAAAATAGAGAGCAAACAAACCCTTTGTGTTTAACTTAAAGCTTGTGCTTTGCGTCTTAATATTATTTATTTCATTAGTGAAAAAATATTATTTATTTTCGTTACTTTTCTTTTTTCATCCAACAACCCTCTCAACTTTCTTCAATTAAAATGTGCCAATAATTACCCCCACACTCTACTCAATTCTTATGCAATCTCCATCACTGTTGAGTCAGATCGCTCACAATTGGAGCCCCCCACTGAAAAAACTTGAACCTTATGTCAAGAGCCAGCTTAAGCCATGAGATTTGACGTCGATAGTCTCCACCTTTTTAGGATCTATTTATGCATTTATTATTATTATTTACTCCAGAACGACCAGTCCGTTGCTGTTGTCATCCTGTACAGGTGTTGGAGGTACACAAAAAAAAAAACACTATAAATAAAATAAAACTATACCACCACTCCGGGGATGTAGTTTAATTCGCATGGGCCAGACAAGATTAAAGTGCTATTCTGATCTGCATGCAATTCTACTTCACCAGAACCTGTTGTTCTAAAATAATTTAGATCTAATGCTCTTAGATGCTTATTATCGTGACCAATATATAACATCCAAAACAAACTCTACCTAATTTCCAAAATGGGCGTGGTTTATGATGTCCCTTATTAGCACCACATCACCTATTTTTACTTTATTCTTCCCAAATACCCTGAAACAAGTGTTTAGACCGTTCCCGGAGACTTTAGGAGATATTCCTCATGCCACAAACACCTGAACTCTTCATAAGCTTCATTTTGTTTGATGAGGTTCACCGTAGTAATCTGGTATTCACCTACCATGTTAAGTTCGTGCAGCTGCCCTTCTGAACTGTCATTCTATATCAAATTACTTTTAAATATATAAAATTACTTATTTGGAAAACAGACTTTCAAAAAACCAATGGGCTAATAACGATGCTGCCAACTCAGAAAAAAAAAAAATACCAGATCTATTAAGGTTAGGTATAAGAATGGGGTCTGGAATTGATTGCATTTTCTATGTCAGACAGAATGGTTAATAAAGCTCAGAAATAAAAAAGAAAAATATGTCACTTTACATCTTTCCAACAGCTTTTATACAAGACACTTATTCAATTATTAACTTTTTTATCAAACCTATATCCCAATGGCTACTCTATGACCATGGAAGAAAAAAAGGTTAATTAATTTACAATATTATGATTCTAGATTTTTATTTTCAAACTCCTGCACTAGAAAGCATTAAGTAATATTACAAGAACTACTTCATATTAAATTGCACCCTTTATTAAAAATATAAAGCATTTAGCACTAATAAAAGATTGGTACCGATGGTATAACATAAACTTGTTACAAAAACCACTTCTTGAAAGGTCTAACAAAACGAAAGTCCCCACGTGTTCAACCTAAAGAAGACCATGGACCCCCAACCCCGCCTAAAACTCAGTTTACTAAGCTCGCGATTAGCCGCTCTGATATGTATATTAAGCACAAGTGCCAAATATAATAACTAACCATAAATAAATTCTCTAACTTTTGAAGGGTATATTAATAATGATATGACATATACATATTAGAGAGAGGTGAAATTTACAAAAAATGACCTACCTTTATAATATGATGAGATTCATGTGTGTTCTAGGTATGTCAGTGAAACGTGGGTACCTGTAAGAAAGAGCATTGTACTTCTTGCATGTATTGCAATCTAATAACACATATCTTACTGCAGCTCTAGTTCATCATCCCACTTCGTCCAAGAGTCAATCGTAGCTTGATTTCTGATGTAGTGTACCCACTTTGGGCAATCCTGAAGCCAAGAAACATGAAGTGTTTGACTGTCTGAGCACACGAGTCATATTAATATAAAAGAGCGTGAAGTGTTATAAAACATAATGCCAGATGATTTCTTTCCCATTAAAAATATAGATTAAGACTATGTGTTCATAGCTCAATCAAGAAAGACAACTATAATCCATGATTTACCTCCCTGACTTCTATAAATAGCCCCTTTATTCGTCGTAACAAAAGAAAATGAAAGATTCAAAGCAAATTCATAAAACCACTATAGAGGAAACACCAAGGAGCAACACATTTCTGGATCTTTCAAGGAAGTTACTTTTTCCTTTTATTTAATTATCATTTAAAAAAATTTAATTTCATATAGCCAAAAGATTGGTGGAAGTTGATTTAATTTTTAAGCCAAATTACACTTACAGACTTTTGTTCTGTAGAATCTTATATTTACTTTAAATTTACTAACCATTAAAAAATCCAAGGCTAGAGTTGAATTCTTAAGAAACTTTTCAAGATGCAAATGAATAATTTACTTAGAATACTAAATACAGAATACATGAAATTATTAAAATCAATATTATCAAATAATATTTACCATTTAATAGAAGGTATAGGAATCTTGTTTAGCGTACACTCAAACAATAGAAACCTTGGCAATTGTGCTAAATACATTATAATTAACCAAACTTGACCATGAAAAAGTACCAACAAGAAGAGCAAATATTTCTTATGAATATATCTGTAAAAAGTTAAAACCTAGACCTAGCTTTTAAAATATTCACCAAGGATTTTCTGCTGTTATTTACAGAATTCTATAGTACAACATAAGGATAATAAAAAGAAGATTACCTGAAGAGATGTAGTAGTACTTACTGATGAGTAGTAATTAAGCCATCCATTTCATTTATTACGTATATTTTAAAAACAATTAGATTATTACTTTTATGTTTGAGATACTGGATGTAATAACCCAGCCGTCGAAAAAACATGACTTGTTGCTGGTCACCCATAGGCATTCCAAAATAAAATCTATATGCTTCCAATAATATGTATTCACAGTAAGCATTCTCAAGGCCAAAATAACTCCCCATCAGCCTCCATTGGAAAGGGATACTTAATCACCTAGGACCTATTGGCAGGAGCTACCTGGCTTTCAGCAAATTATAAAGGAGGCTTTTATATACATTATCCACACACATTTAACACCAACAAATCCATAAGGACACTTCAGAATACTGATACACATAAAAATATTAATCCATACTTATCCCATTCAGAAAGAAGCCTCTAGATTGCAATCGTAATCCAGGGTAGTGTGTTCCGTAAGTTAATTGCCGCGAGTTTATACCAACTCTTCAGTATCTCTTCAGCACTCTTCTTCCCAAGCCAAATTTGCCTGCCCGACACTAAAAGTTAAAGCTCATCAACAATTTGATCCTGCGGGTGGCAAAACCAAAAATAGGAGAGCAAGAATTATGGAAAAGAAAAATTATAGAAAAATTCTTCGACAACCAACCACCTCATCTCACAACATCTCGATCCTCCTAACTGAGCTTTATTAATAGCATACATGTCAGATCACACATATGAAGGTGACATAATCCCGAAGATCCTTATTCCCATAAACAACTAGATAGACTGACACTCTACAAGGAGTTTCTTTCCATTAACTTAACACGCAAAACGCCATCCCGAGTTGCTATTTCCAAGACTCAAGTATAAGAAACCACACACTTCTTCTCATTCGTTTCTTACATTATGAGTGTCAATAGATACCTGTACCCATCTCATCTTTCTTCGTTGACAAATGACTAAGAAAATATAAAGTGTGATGCCACATAAAGCCTGCAGGATTTAATAGTTTTCAGTACATTCTGATCATGTGCGATACTATTAGAAGCCATGATATTGTTCATTTAATATAATGCAAAGATAAATGGGGAAGATGTAAACCCTAATATTAAAGTGAGGTACCTATAAGCTTCTAGTTGCCCGTTATTAAACCACAAGAAAGGGAACCTATTCATGTCCACTTCTTCTTTTACTAATCATCAAAAACGCCTGTTTTACATCGCTCATCACAACAGTAACGATTAGTTTCTGAACACAAGATAGTAGCATTATAAAAGTGAAATTCCATTGAGGTCATAACCACTGTAAGCTGCTTTCATTGCAAAGATGGAAGAGTTTTATTAACTTCTTATGATATTGTGATAACAATACCATTATAGAAACTGGTAGATCATGATATTTTAGTGAGTTACTTGTTCCGTTTCATGCCACTTCATATGATAGGTCGAAATAGGTGAGTCATTGGCCGATGGTAATA
>JABUQX010016934.1:0-5000 GCA_015478945.1 Trachelipus rathkii | reverse complement strand
ATATACATACCCAACATCACTCGTATAATATATATATATAATATATATATATAATATCATAATATAGTTATATATATATAGTAGTTAGGAGGTCCATTCCGCTCGTGCTGACCACCTGACCAGCGATGAGCACAATCGCTAATCAGGTGGATTTTTTTACTCAAGCTACCTTCATGTCGGTGTTTTTTTTTTTATTATTTTTTTTATTTTTAGAGTTATTTATTTTTTTTTTTTTTTTTTTTTTTTTTTTTTCTATTTAGAATTTATTTATTTCGTTTCGAGGTTCAACCAACGCGTTTTTGCTTAACCGCAAGGCCCCGCCGAACCGCGCCGAACCGCGCCGAACCGCACCGCACCGCACGCACCGTACCGCACGCGTATCGCACTGCACCTAGTTGTACCTTTTTTTTTTCGCTTTTTCGCATTCTCGTTTTTCTATAACTCATGAATGTATATTTAATATACCACGATGCATTCCATAGACACATACACTCACCCTGTATACACACACACACACCCCTCATCATCCCCAGTCCTCCCTCTCCCCTTTTCATTCACACGATATCTTCTATTAACCCATTCCATTTCACCGTGATGCTTTATCTGTCCATGTGCTCTCCCAGAAGGTCTTTCCTAATACCCTATACCATAAATTTCATTGAATCTATTTTCAAATTTGCTTTATATCACAGCATAATATATTACTACTATACTATCTAATATATATACATACCACTATATATATATATATATATATTATATAATATATATATATATAAAATATATAGTATATATATACTAATAACTATAGTTGCTCTTGTACTCTGCTCCTGGCAAGGGTTTCACAGGTAATCCTGAAACCCCTGGGCCTCTCTTTAAGCGAATGGTCGACACACATTCACCATGTCATTTTTATACTACTACTTAGTCATGTATATGCACAGACGTTTGCGCATGCATGTATATGCCATTATGCGCCGCGCATAACATACTTCTATCTTCTGAATGCGAATCATCCCAGCCCACACAAGAATGAAACAACAGGAAACTTGTAAGGGAGAATCTTAAAAAAGCTGGACTCTCCATGTCACTGACAGAACTGGAACTCGACCCGTAGCCTCTTAAGGAAGTGTATAGGACTTAACTAATTGGGCTCAGGCTGAACTGCCCTTTAATATATAAAAACAAATGCTTACCTTATATATAAATCATATTTCTTTGCAATATCAAAAATTTTGAACAATAAGCCCTATTCTCCATATTAAAAGCATATGAAACAAGCGCATCTCGATTTTTGCATTCTTATATATATGCAATTTATATATATATATATAATATATATATATTATATATATAATATATATATATATATATTATATATACCTATATATATACTATATATATTATATATTACCTAGTATAATATATATATATATAAATATAAATAATATATAATACACCTCTAATACATATATATATAAATATATATACTACTATCATCAAAGGAGACCGAGAAGAGTACTGAGAGTAAAAATCGCATCATTTCACACATACACAACACTCACACATACACAACACTCACACATACACAACACTCACACATACACAACACACACCCAACACCCGTTACGACTCTAATACAACACAACCACACACCACACACACCCGCCAAGGCTACCTTAACACACACACACAAACTCACCCACCCTAGACCACTTACACTCACTATACTGCACCCCTACACACACCACAGATGCCTAGACACCATTAACACCCCGCCTGCCTAATATACCCACACAACAACCACCTACTTTACCGACCCTGCCGATGGATACACTTACACCAACCCTAGCCTCACACCTAACTCCCACGCCTTTACCTACCACTATGACACTTACTACGCACCACACCGCACACCCGCTCCCAGGCCTACTTCTATACCCACACACCACCACATACGCTAAGGCTTTTTCTAACCACACATACACTACCCACTAGGCCACGTTACGCTCACACCCCCATTACGCCTTACACACACAAGCACACCATACTAGACACATACATCCACCCTTGATACATATACCAGGTTAGCTCACACCTACACCTTACACACACACACACATATATTGTTATATACTACACGATTTACTTAAAATAAAATATGGAGTCATGTATCAGGAACGGCTATCCAGAGGAGCGTTTCGGGGAGTAAAGCTCCATCAGCGGACTAATCACCAATTGAGAGTCGAAAGTACTGAGGCCAGTAGTTACACTCTACAGGTAAAGACTGACAAAATAACATTAAAAATTAGAATCTATTTAAGAAGTTTATGCCAATAATAAAAATGAAAAGAGAATGCAGGAATGGAGAAAGGAAGAAAAAAACAAATTCCAGAGTGTTCTGATATATAATCATTTCTATTTTTACTACAACTGTTAAGAAATTTTATTAAAAAACTTAACTTACATACCTTAAAGCAGTAAGTCAGTAAATCAATAGAGGTGTTTACCTTAACACCTAGAGGGATTAGTATGCTTTTCTTTTACTGCTTTACTGCTTTAACTCATGTTTTTACTGCTTTAACTCATGTTTTACTGTTTTAAATTGATATGTTTACTGTTTAACTCACATGTTTATTAACATTACATACCTAAAGCAGTAAATACAGTAAACTTCAATAGAGGTGCTACTACACCTAGGGGGGATTTAGTCTGCTTTTGTTTACTGCTTATACTGCTTTAAATCATGTATTATGCTTTAACTCATATGTTCTTCTGATTAACTCACATATTCATTACCCACACTCTCACCTCACCTCGTAACAGCGAGTAAATCACGTAAATTCAATAGAGGTGTTATAACAACACCAAGGGGGGCAATTAGTATGCTTTTCGTTTTACGCCTTTACTGCGTATAACTCACGTGTCTCTTTTAACTGCTATCTAACTCATGTTTTACTGCTGTTACTTTCTGCTTTACTGCTTGTAACTTTCTGCTTTACTGTTTTAACTTTCGTTGCTTTACTGCTTTAACTCATGTTTTACTGATTACTTTAACTCATATTTTGACTGTTCTTAACTCACATATCATTACATTACATACCTTAAAGCAGTAAAATCAGTAAATCAATAGAGGTGTGCCCTAACACCAAGGGGGGATTAGTTGAGCTTTTGTTTACTGCGTTTACTGCTTTAACTTCTGTTTACTGCTTTAACCTCATGGGTTTTACTGCTTTAACTTTCTGCTTTTTACTTCATCTTTCTGCTTTACTGTTTTAACTTTCTGCTTTTCTGCTTTAACTCATATATTTATAACATTATGTTTGTTATTTTGTTAATACTTTTATTTATTTTTATTAATTATTTTTATTTATTTTTATTATATTTTATTATTTTTATACTATTTTATTTTATTATTTTTATTCATACTTAGTGTTATTTACTTCATGCCTATTGTTATTATTATTTAGGAACACACCGTACACACGCTGAGCGTTGCACACAACACACCACCACACACACACACACACACCACACACACACACACACACACACAGACACACACACACCACTTCACACTTATACACACACAGTTCACTATGCACTTATACACACATTCACTATGACACTTGCATTTTACCATAGACACTACATTTACACTTGATACACTTTGCCGGTCACACCACACACATTACACTACTTATACACACCATTCCTATAGATACTTATACACACATCACCTATGACACTACATTTAATCATTAAGCACTTACATTTACACTTACACTCACACACAGATTTACTTACACTCCCACACAGATTTACTTACACTCACACACAATTTACTTACACACACAGATTTACTTACAACTCCATACACAATTTTAACTACACAACACAAGATTACTTTTAGCAACTTCGCACACAGATTTTACACACACACACACACACACACACCACACACACACACACCCACGCACCACTCACACATATAACGTATAATTATTAAAAACATTTTATGTTTTAATTAAACGTACATTTATATTACTCATTCAATATAACTAAAATTATTTTAAAACTACTTAAAACTTCTATGATAAATCAATCATTTATGTTTGAACAAAGAATTTATTATTAACTAGTTAATACTTTTTTGGTTTTATAAAATTTTCATAACTAATCAAGGTTTTAAAATCAACTTTTACTAAAAATTTTATGAAATTTTTATAAAACATATTTATCTCTTGTCTGTTAAAAGCTAAATAAATCAGTAAGGCCAGCACCTAGCACCCCGTCTACATCAAGCTATGCCACTTTTTTTGTTCTTTTGACTTACTGCTTTACATCACCTTTAGCATGTAATAAGTATAAAATAACAAAAAAAATACGTTCTTCTCTGCTAACATAACATGTATTTTATTAAAATCATTCTAATGTTTTTATTTAAAATAACAATTATTCAATTACATTGTATATTATTCACTCAGAGTTAACTAAAAATATTCAAGTGATGATGTTTTAAAATTTATTCTGGGGGTTTCTTTATATTATTATTATATTATTATCCTATTGTACATCTGGACAAATCCATCACGAGGGAAAACACAACTACCCTCACCCCTCTACAGATCAGAAACTTGACCTCTCTCTGTAGCAAATGTGCCTGAAAATAACTACTTCTAGGGTCTAAATTTAGGATAATTCCTTTTGTAACCCGGACGCGGACATTCAGAGCCTAATTCCAGGGTCAAGTATATTTCAAACCTGACCTTTTTCTGTAAAATGTTGTGCAATAACTACGCTTTAGGCCTAAATTTAGGCCTCAATTTAGGATAAGCCTTTTTTGTAGACGGGCAATTTAATTTCCTAAATACAGGGTCAAAGTCAATTCCCGTATAGACGAAGACATCATTGTTAATATTATTTTTATTAAATATATTTCCCAAACTGGAAGACATGCCTGGATTCGGTTAAGGATTTTTCCCATTTTCTCTCCTTTT
>JABUQX010016933.1:0-22758 GCA_015478945.1 Trachelipus rathkii | reverse complement strand
GTTAAGTTTCATATTTTTAATAACATCAGGAATGCCATCTACTTTATAATTTATATTTAATTCATCATCTATAAGAAAAGGAATGAAAACTATTCTTTTAAAATACTCTTACGCCAATCAATGTTTGATGAAACCTTTTTAGAACCAATGAAAGTTTGAACTTCATATTCTATTATAGGAAGACTATTTATATTAGTTATTAGCTTTTCAGCAGCTTCTCTTGAGATATAAGATCTACTTGACGCTGTATCGATTAAACATCTGAAAGCCTTTTCTTTACCATTGAAAACCATATTTAAAGAAGTGGTAGGCGGAATATATTCATTCTCTAAATTTGATGAAAAGTTATGCAATGATTGGTCGTTGTATTTACCCCCTCACTATTATTAACATCAATGGTTGTATGTGTGATCTACTTCCACATTTACACGGAAACGCATTTTATTATTATACCAAAACATTGTGCTGTGGCATGATTGCCAGCCACACTTTCGCATAACCCAACTCTTTACTCTATTATTCTTTGCCTTCAATTGCTAACACAGGAAAGTCCTAAAGAATGACGGCCCAGAACAGTAATTTACCCTTTTTTTCAACCTTTTTACTTTACTCAGTGCTTTCTTTGAAAATTTGCCAAAGAATGTTGTTTACTTGTAGCATTATTTTGAGATTGTGTTGTTTTCTTTTTGGTAGTACAAGTGTATTTTGCTTTTTGAGTTTGCACTTTAACAGTTCTTTCTGAGGAAAACTAGTACTAATTAAGTTTTAACTATTTCCTGATATTGTCAAGAATTCATTAAATTCAGGTAATTGGCCCGTACTTTCGTAGCAGGTCATTGCCTTCAAATACTTACGGTAGCTTTTTACTACTATATGTGACAACAAACAACAGCCTGGACTCTTTGAGATTGTAAAATCCAATTTATGCACTTTAAATCGTAAATTAATAGCCCTTGATTTTATTTTAATGCATTTTTAAGGATAAAAAATCTTTATCATATTTTGGATTCTATATTAATAGCTATCAAAGAGGCAAACAAGTCATTTGTTATAGTTGTTACATCCAAATATTCAGCTTTCAACAATTCTAATGCTACTTTATAATGTTCAGGTATGATTGATAAATGTGAGACAATACTTAAAGGATATTCCCTCAAAAAAACTTAAAAGGTACATAAATTTAACAGAATCATTAAGTTTAGGGTTATTTCCAACAATATTCATAAACTGATTTAAAAAAACTTGAAAACTAATTTTATTTAAATTTCCATCAAAAATAGAACAACTCATTGTGGGCAATTTTACATTAGTAGTGTGATCAATGTTATTTAAGGCTTCCACAAAACTATCAGAAATATTAGTTTCTGTTTTAACAGTCTCTTTACTTAAAATAAATTCATTAAAAACACAAACTTAATTTAATTTCTAATTCTAAATAATAATCACTTTGACTTTCTATTTCAGAGTCCATATTTAGGCTTCAAGCTCAGATTCCATCAAAACATTAATCATGCTTTCATCAATTTCTTTGATTTTAACATCAAATTATTTATTAATTCATTTGTGATTTCCAAAAAATAATACCCAAACTGTCATTAGTTTTCCAATTCATTTATTTATTATTATTTTAGTATTTGAGTCTTTATATTAGACCTCAACTTTTTAAATTTGATAAATGTCCATTTTGTTCAAAAATGCTTAATTCTAAAATATTTGCTTAGATTCCAGGTTGATCTGTGTGTCACCAATGCTGAATTAAAAAATATATAGGCCTACCACTACCCTAGGCTTTCAAAAAACTTTTGTCAAAAACTGAATGTTCCGGATCCGGTCGGAATTTTACATTTTTTTTTCCTGTTCGGTTCGGCGGAATTTGAAATTCGGCCGGAACCGGATTATTAATTTACTTCGTGGTGAAAAAATTGCTGGAAGAAGTTATTTTATGATAACCATAGCCCATTTTTAACAAAATATAATAGTAGCCTCCTATAGCATTCATACACATGCTTACATTTGTACAGTTTATCTAGACTAAAGTTTAGTCAAATACCTCAAATATTAGGATTATAAGATATTCACTTTAATATTCAAATTTAATTGCCAAAATGATATATATAATATATATAATATATATATATATAATATATGATTATATATATATATTATATATATATATTAATATTATATATATATATATATATATATATATATATTATTATATATATATATATATATATATATATATATATATATTATATATATTATATTATATGATATATATATATATATATATATATATATTATATATATAATATATATAATAGAATAAAAGCAAAAATCTTTAAATGTTAACTGTAAATAAAAAATAAATACATTCTGTAAAACTTCCTTATATTCAATATACAGTGTATATATATATTATATATATATATATAATATATATATATATTATATATATATTATATATATATATATATATATATATAATTATATTATATATATATATATTCTAGTATATTAGAATATATATATATTATATATATATATATATATATATATATATTAAAGTTAACTTTCTTTTAACACTTTTTGAAAATATTGCTGAATTGGGGAAGAAAAGAAAAACTGTTCACCAGTATTGGGCGATATTCTTTAAACGTTTTTCCTCATACCGTATTATTTCCTGCCTTCTGGAAATTTGAAATTAATTTCTCTGAATTATGGAGGAGGCTGGAAAGAAAAAGTATTTTTGGGATTTTGGTGAATTTAGCTTTTGTTCTCTTTCACTAATTAAGGAATTCTTCTTTTCCCAGATTAGAAGATTGTTTCTGGTAAAAAAATTCATTTTCTTTAGGATTTCACCTTTTGAAGAGCCACTGATTTTCTTTTTTTCCCTTTTACACTAACTGACTCGCTGTCACTTTCACTTTCTTCAAACTTATGAAAACTAAGTAAGCTTTGCAGTTACTTTTTTTCTTAAGCTCCTGTTGATTTGGAGGTATACTGGCAAACTAAGTTTATTGTAGATGAATGCTGTTTCGAAAATGACCTCATCGCCTGAACCTTCTTCTGCTACTGCTACTTACTATTACACCTTTCTACCTCATATATTTCATCATTTCTTCAAGCATTCCATTTCTACTCAATTCTCTTATTTCATTAGAAAAATAAAGTCAGTAGTATCTTGGGTCTACTACAGTATTTAAAACCATTATCTTGTTTTGATATATGTCTATTGATCCTTTCTCTTCCTTTTTTATTCATAAATCTAAACTCTAATGCCTTCTTCAGCTCTCTTTATTCTCTGCTGTCATCTCAGAGTTTTAAAGATATGCTGCTGAGAGCTCAATAGGATATAGAATAATTGATGAATAAGCTAATTGATTTTTGCCTTTATAGTTTCCAAACCATTGAGAAATAGTGCAAAACTTCTTAGACTTTTTCAGTATTGCCATTTATATAGCAGCAAAGCTTAGAATAATTGATTGTTTTATGATGTTAAACTTGCAGAGGTGCAGAATGATTGAAATGTGTACAAATATTCCTACATTTCTTTTTTTAAATCACACTATTCTTTGAGAAGATAAGGCATCTTTAATAAATTGAAGTCTTGAATAAACCAAGAAAAACTTGTGTATCCTGCTAAATCAGTTTCCAAGTTTCAAGTTATATGCTCCATCTCGAAGGATCAAATGGATTTATGTTAGGAGGAATTTCCCAATTATTCATCGTTAATTTCAAAACTCATAGTGATTTTAATCCAGAATGAGAACCTGGGATAATACTTGCAATGGAGTACACAGTCTATTTTTTCAAACTCGCTGGTAAGCCAGAGTGCAGATAAAGAAATTAAGATGCGTTTGAATTATTAGCTTGAATTATTTAATTATTATCTGATCAGCCTTAGATAAAAAAAACCTGTTTCGAATACTGCCTGATCTCATATTCCTGTATGAAGGTTCGGTAAACATTTTCTCTTAACAAAATTATTTCTCTTACTAGAGAATAGATATTTTGGTTTCAGATGGGCAATAGGTTCTATGAATCCCTTCGCTTCTGTGACTGTGAATGGCTGGCTTACTCATTTGCGATTTAAAATTCATTATTTTCTGTATTTGGGGTCATTGATATGCCAAATCTCTTTTGGGGAGAAACTCTCCTCAAACTCACTTATTTACGGCTTGGATCTATTGCTCCTTTGTGGTTTCCCCTGTTCTAGAAAATACAAGCCTCCTTTTGCTATTAAAATTTATTACTTATTTATTCTCCTCAATGATGATTTTCCATATGTTCATGAAGTGGGTTTACTAATTTAAGATTTTATAATAAAAAGTATAATATATATAATAGATATATATATATATATATATAAATACTATATATATATATATTATATATTAATATATATATATATTATATTATTAGTATATATATATATATAGTATATATATTATATAATTATATATAATATATATATATATTTTTTTTTACATTTCTATATAGTTAAAGAAAAGGTCAAATTGGAGTTTATTATGAAAATTCCGGCCGCGAATTTCTTTTGTGATTCCGGCTAATTCCGGTTCCGGCCGGAACTGAAAATTTCAGTTCCGGTACACCCCTATCAAAAACTGAATTTCAGTCCTAGGGTAGCCTATATTACAAACACTATTTTTTATTTTCATTAAATTTACCAAATTTTTCAAGGAAAACGCAAACACACTGCTTGTTTATATTACAAAACATTAATCACTAGAAATAATTATATTATTATTACAATAAGCTTCAATAATGCGGTCAAAATTAAATACATTATTAATAACACAATGACAACAATATACTGAATATATTGATTATTTAAAGTATGATATTTTAATCGATATCACAAAAATATCGATTATTTAAAGTATGATATTATAATCGATATCACAAAAATATCGATTATTGGAAAAATGATATTATAAATATCGATTATTGAAAATAATATAGCAATATTAAAATCGATTATCCTATTACTATTAAAAAAGACTATTTACAAAAACTCAATACCAATGGAATTCCCTACCATTTTGAACACGTGATTCAATTTATTGGCGCCACATTCAACGCATGCGCAGAACTTTGATTTAATAACATTTAAGTTATTCACAAAAATTTAAATTTTTTATTAAAGTTTCACTTTTAATTAAAGCACTTGTTCAATTAATTAATTAGCTAAATAACTTTTCAAATTATGCACTTGAAGAAATGTTAAAAAAGTTAAGGTTTTTTTTTATAACAAAATTTTTTCAATGTCGAGGCTTTTGAGATAACCTTTTTTTAAATTAAGCTTAAGCGATCGCATAAATTCGCCAAACCTTTTCAATATTTCGAAAAATTAAATTTTGCATAATTAAAACTATAGAAGAGGCTCTTGACGCCACCAGACTATTTTTAGTTTTTACACTAAAGTACCTATAATATTTAAAATAGAGAACTATATTTACCTTTAATAATTGTTCTTCCGGTTGACGAATTCCGAAGTTCATTAGAGTTATTAGAGACACGATTGAAGGCCTTCCTAAATACTCTTTTGGAGAACAATTACTTAAATTTATCATTAATTAAGACAGTTATTATGACAAGATGATGATTAATTATTACGGATAAGAATTTCCAAAGGTTTTTGAAAGGGTTTTCCTTCATTTAAAGGACTCGTTAATCCTTACTTTAATTAACTTAAACTTTATACAAGTAACTTTAACCGTTTTAAAGAAGCTGTGATCGAAATGGCATAACTTATTGAAAACTCATTTATAAAATAGGACATAATAAAAAGAAAAAGAACTTATGTTATCTTTCACTTTAAATTACTAAACGGAAGATATATTTTAAAACATAATACACAATACATAGTTCTTATACTGACAAGGTTACTAGCGCAGAATACTGACGGAACTTACACAATACGTTGTGACTAAGTACGTAGAACGGCCATACTGTTCAAATACTGCGAAAAATTTAACGGGGAAATTCATTATACTGACCGCGTTGGTGTCATGTGACCTGGCGGAATGAATATTACTGCAATTATTTAAGTCAAATTTACTGTGATTTATTTTACTGTGGTTTTAATATTGTAATGACGAAAATGTAAATTTTCATGAATATTTTCACAATATATATAGATATATATATATATAATATATATATATATATATATATATATATATATTATATATATAATATATATATAAGTATATATATATATAATTATATATATATATATATTATTATATATATAGTTATATATATATATATATATGATTTACCATTAGTTTTGACTTAGCCAAAATTGGTGATTTGTAGTACAACATGTTGACAGCCCTAGGGTTTTTGTGGATTTGCATGAGCATGTTTAGTGGTTATTGGGTTGACTGGAACAGTCTCGATAGAGGGGACCAGTGTGGCTCTTACTTGTCTCTATTATTTCTTAATGTCTTCATATCTTATAAAGTAGGAGATAAGACCTGAAACCTGAGGAACCACCCTATGGACAGAAAAGAAGTTCACTCCATAACCACAGCCGTATTGAGCGACTTTGAAAGAAAGCTAGACATAAGAAGCAAAGAGAAGGAGGGAGCTTGGAGAGCAGTGAGACGCCATGCCAATCTGTCAAATGCTTTGTACATGTCAAGCGCCACCACGAAGTCTTCCCGTAGTTTCTATGAGCGGAAAACCATAAATCTGTTAATTAAGAAAGTATATCGCAGTAGACCTTGACGCCGAAAGCCGTAACTGGCGATCGGAAAGAGAGAATGAGATTTCCAGATGGTCTAAAAAGTGAGAGTTAAGAAGTGTTTGAAAGATCTAGATAGAATACAAGTGGAGAGCTAGAGGGCGATAGTTAGAAGGATCAGAGCGCTTTCCTTTTTGGAATTAATTTAGGGACATGTGCGTGCCTTCAACACTGAGGGAAGGTGCTAGTATTGAGACATAGAATATACCGTAGCTTGAACGAGGGGCGGGTCAGCACGTAGCACATTTCCTCAAAACCGGGGAGGGAATGCCATCTGGGGCCACCGCCTTCCGACATTATAATCCAGGAGCCCATCGCAACCCGATCAAAGTAATCACAGGCAAACATTAGGACACGCTGAAGGAGAGGAATGCCAGAATCGTCCGAGGGATTGAGTTAGAGGAAATAGGAGGCCGAAGAGATTGGCCTTTTCAGTTGGAGAGTAGCAACAGAGCCATCAGAGGCGAATAAAGAGGAGGAAAGATGATTTACAGAAGTTGTAGAGATGTTTTTTGCAAGAGGCCAGAGAGATTTGTCGAGTAGAACAAAAGGAGGTCACGCGCACTTTTGTTAATAAAAGGTCCCCAGCTGTTGCTAGTTGAAGGCAGTATCCTGCAAAATTCTAGCTGAATGAAAATTGGCAAGGGTGATAGGAGAACGAGAATTTTTCCACACCTGATACGCACTGTCTCTAGCCTGGAAGGCCAGAGAACAAGACGATTCGAAACATGGATTTTTGAGGAGAAAAAAATTAGACCAAGAAGGAATAAACCTGCTCATCCAATCAACAATTACATTTCCCACTTTATCGCAGAAGCTGAAGTGTCTTCAGAGTCAAAGCAGTCCTCCAATATTATTGTTGCGTTCTAGAAGCACGCCATGCCCCTCAAATTGGCCCAATCAAAGGCCAGAAAAGAACGCCATAAGCAGGAGGAGATGTTGAGAGGAAAGTATTAAAATTAAGCAGAATAAGGTTATGTAGAGTTTACCGATTAGTGAGCGAAGGTTCGGTGTATTAGAGAGAGAAGACTAGGTGAAAAACTAGGTCAGTGTGTTTTCAAAGAATCGAGTTGCGACCAATCCAAAGGTGGTTGTAGGTCGTTTAATAGTTTTGCTCAGATCGTTGAGAAATACTGAATGATTCAGCTTCCTCCCCAACCTAAAATCAGATATGAAGGAACCAATAATTCAGTGTTATGTACATTGAAATCCCCTAAATAGAGGACCTTAGTATTTGGATGAGAAGATATAATAGTCTCGGCTGAGAAGTTTAGGAAGGTAATCAAAAAAGGCTTGAAAATCTATTCTGTTACGAGAACAGTATCAGGAGCATAAGATTATTGTAGTATAAGGAAGAAAGATTTTAAGCCACAGAATATCGAAGTTAGGAGATTCGAGATTCGAGATTCTCGGGATGTGTTATAGGAGTGTTTATATTTACATAGGCACATACTCCACCATTCAGACGGAAATTAAAAAATGTTATAGTTGGATATATTAAACGAGTTGAAGGATGAATTCTTACCATCTGGTCTTCAGACAAGAGCATAAAATTAGGGTTAGAGTAGAGAGGTGGAATTCCGGATGCAGAGTTAGAGTGCAAGCCATTGATGTTGGTAAAGTCAAAAGAAAGCCATGCCTGTGCAAATCTGCCATCATACACGCACACACACACACACACAAAAACAAGAAAACAAACACAAATAGACAAAAACCAAAGGAGAAATGAGGAAAAATTATTCGTACGCTAAAACAAATTTAAAACTTGAAATTTTAAAACTGTAAAACCCTATTTACAGCAAATATATAAAATATGAATAATCAAGAAAGTTTAAAAACACTCGCGCGAAATTGCGTAAAAAAAAAAAAAAAAAAAATTATTTAAAACAAAAAAAATAGAAGGTAAATCTAAGAAAATATATATGATTTCTTTTCTTATAGAAAATGTTACGCTAAAGCCCAAGTTGGAGAAACACTAAAAATCTAAGTTAAAAAGAAAATTGAGGAAAAAAAAAAATAACCTAGTACTAGCTATCTATATCGAACTAGATTTATTACTGAATCTAAAAGTTTCTCATAATTTTTCACCCAAAAAGTAAGAAGTATCGGCTAGTATCAGTCTCATTAACCAATACCGATACCCTCAAAAATGGCTGATACTACCAATACCGATACTATCGGTACACCCTAATATATATAAGATTTATATATATATACTAAATATTATATATATATATATATATATATAATATATATATATATATATATATATATTATATATATATAATATAAAAGTTGTTCAAAGTAGCCGTGCTCTCGAATGGCGGGTGACGTGGACACTTGAGGTATACTGGTCTCCCGACTCTCCCCTAATGCACTTTTTTGAATTTTTTTTTTTGAAATCACGGGCCCCATAGTCGGGCTAAGCACACAAAAAATATAATGTAATTCTAATAATTAAAAGTTTATTAAAGTTTGAATAACGCCGAAGTCAGCCTGACCGTGGAGGCGTGAAGCGGCCACCATTGAGGGTGACTCGGACCATCTGTTTAAATTCGTCTTTACGTAAATCTTCAATTTATATATTTTAATTTTTTACTTATATATAATGATTTATCATTATTAAATTCGTTAATAAGTATTAAAATGTCAATAATGATAAATAAAATTACTAAATATAAATAAGGTGGTCCGATTCACCCCTCTCCGGCCAAAAATTTTGACACTTTTTTGAACTCGTTTTTTTATTAAAATTCATTTTTTTAAAAATTTCACTTAATATAAGTAAACTTTTTATTATATTAAATTAATTATACGTAATAAAAATGTCAGTAATAATAATACGTAAAATACGAAAAAAATGGTGGTCCGAGGCCACCCCCCATCAATTTTTACGGCGGGGAGAATCGGATCCAAGTTAGGCCCCGTTTTTTTGCCACTACTACTGCTTGGATCAAAAATTTACTTTTGCCAGTTTAAAGCTAACATACTGGAGTGTATCCACTGAAAAAAATAATTAAATCGATCCACAATTTTTCATGTATAACGAACGTTTTAAAAAAAAACTCACATTTTTCAAAATTGAAGTTCTATTGAAGAAATTTTGTTACCCTGAATTTCTAATATTGTTTAAAATATAAAAACTTTTCTAGATATTAAAATGATCTAAATTAAAAATGTGTATCTCCCCGCGTGCTTAAATGACGCGAAAAAAAAATTTTTTTTTTATTATTTTATTTTATTAGAGTGGACCGAATCACCCTCCTAAGAGGCGGGCCCGGTCACCCCGCGCCGAGCTACTTGTAATTGCCACTGATACCATGACTTGTACTGAATTAAATTCTAGAGTACCTGTACTTGTACTTGAATTCTAAAGTACTTGTACTTGACAAAATATACTTACTTAAAAATTATATATAATAGTATATATATATAATATATATCATATATATATTATATATTATATAATAAATATATATATTATATATATATTATTATATAATATATATATAATATATATATATATATATATACCGTATATAATATATAAGCTTGTCTTCTGAGGTCTATTATAGTAAAGTAGCCTATTTAAAATACCATCTATTTGGTAATAATTGAGTTCAACAGATTCTGATGAAATATTTTT
The DNA here is from genome assembly GCA_015478945.1 of Trachelipus rathkii. Classification (NCBI taxonomy): domain Eukaryota; kingdom Metazoa; phylum Arthropoda; class Malacostraca; order Isopoda; family Trachelipodidae; genus Trachelipus; species Trachelipus rathkii. The sequence goes on along the minus strand of JABUQX010016933.1, from coordinate 12,337 downwards.
TTCCCATAATTAGTTTTTTACATCCCCATGTAAAATTACTAAAACTGTACTACCAACCCTCTCATATATAAATTTAATCACAAAAATTTTTTTTTTAAATTCTTTTTAGGACCCATTAAGTTTAGGTTATGATAAGGTTTATTAATTATAAAAAGTAAATCTGTCTACTTAACTATACTTATCATAACCTTACTGATTTTTCAAACGTAAAGAGAAATGATATATGAAAATAGCAAATAATATTCCTTATTAAAATATCGTAAATTTAGCAATTTATTATTAATAACATTTGGCAATGTTGCTTCTAGGAATATCAAAACCGATTGATTTAAGAAAAAAAAATTTATCAAATTTTTAAAAATCTGTTGAACTCTACTATTATATTTTTGTATAGTAATAGTAGCGCAGAAGGGCTTCACCCCCGATTTTCATAAAAATCATAGGATATACTCAAAAAAAATAATAATGAATATAAATAACCAAATGTGGCTGTCTCTTTAGGAAAAAAGTTACAACCTCTCAAAGTTGTTAAAACTCCCATTTGACTTTTCATTTTTGATCCATCCAAGTTATCTCATTTCAGGCCCTCTAGTTCAGGTTATGATACGGTATATTTTGTTAGGTTACACAGAGAAAATTATGTATACTTAACAAATCTTATCTTAACCTGAACTAGGATGGCCCTAAAACGAGCACAAGGCCCACTAATTTTTCTTTTTAAAGCCTATGGGAAAATATTTAATTTTGAGAGGTTTTGTATATTTGGATTTATGGTTTCAAAATAAGAATAATAAAGTAACACACTGAAGCTAAGAAATTACCAAGTTTGCTGATAAATTTTAATATCTTGGATGTATTTACAATAGGCGTGAAGTTAGCAATATATGTTTGCAGCGATTTACTAGTTTTCAAAAACATATCGTCATGGCAAATGAGGCCTTATAACCAACCAATCCAAACCAAATACGCAGTTAAACCAAAAAAAAAATAATAATAATAAAAATAAAGAAATAAAAACTCCTGGGAATATATCTTTGTATGCTGATTATATAAAAGATTTCAAAATATTCGTATTCTTCTAAATGGCTATGTTCGAAATCCTGTCAATGTATCCTTTTAAGCCTTACGCAGCTGCTTCATCCTGTCATCTTTCTACTAAAAGATAATAGAAAATTTCGATTTTTATTAAAATGCGCATCTTTTAATATTTTTTAAATGACAATATGCATTAAAATAATTTACATAACTTGCATCAAAGTAAAAATATACTTTACTTTGGTAACAAGTTTGCATAGGTCCTAGTTGACTAGGATCTCAATTTACTTTTCTTTATTTACAAAACTGTTTCTAAAGAAGCCATATTGAACTTCCGGTGCGAATATTAAGGCATATTTTCGCAGAATAATATTCTAATTAAAAGAAAAGCTAAACTCAAAAGAAAAACAATGAAAATGGAAATATATATATATATATATATATATATATATATATATATTATATATAATAATAATATTATATATTTATATATATTATATATTATTATATATAATATATAGATATATATATATATATATAATTATATAATATATATTATTATATATATATATATATTATATATATATATATATATAGATATATAGATATATATATATATATATATATATATATATCTTATATACTATATAAATATATATATGATAAAGTATTATATATATATATATATATTATATATATATATATATCAAAATAAAAATAATAATATATATATATATTATATATATATAATATATAAGGTAATACTGTAGACAGCGACCCATATATTTTGAGACCGAAAATTTTCTAAGTCAAAAAAATTCTTAGTTCAGAAAAGTTAAGTTAAGTTAAGTTTTTTAAGGAAATCTTTAGTGGCAAGCTTCTGGAACTATGCCAGAAGCTTGCCAACTCAAAACAATTTTTCTTAAAAAATCTAACTTAACTTAACTTGTCTGAACTTAGAAATTTTTTTGAACTTAGCGTATGTATGGTACCTCAATGTGTGGGTGTGTCTACACAAGAATAGAAAATATACATTTTATAGATATATATAGTATATAATATAAATATATATATATATATATATATTATATATATATTTTTATATATATTATATATATATATATTATATATATATTACTATTTATTATAATATATATACTATATATATATACTATATATTATATATAAGGACGGCCTTTATTTATACTAGGAAAGTTCATATGAATATGTTAAAAAGCTGTGCCTATTTCACCGATCTATTATTTAATTATTAATTTATTTTAAACTGTAATATTCTGAACTAACAATATTTATTCAAGTGTAAGCAAACAGAAAGTGTATCCTGCTACTACTGAGGATTGTACAATTTAAAATCAATTTATATTAATAAACTTGAAAAATACTTACCAAATTAGAAATGATTGAATGTATTTATAGCTAATAGTGATAATAGTTTAGTTTGTAAATAATAAAGTCATTTGTGCGTCATTGTAAAGACAATTGCTCAATATAGTTTTAATAATACTCATAAGTTATATTTAGATATCAGGTTCCAAAGGGCCAAACTCTGCTGAAATTAGGAAACTTTCATAATTATAATTATATAATTTTTCGTTTTTTTCATAATCGTATCAGATTTTCTGAAACCTAAACAATGGTCAGGGCAATACTTTGCTGCCATTTCCTGTAAATAAAATATTTATACCAGATTATCTTGAAAACTCTTACTTATTTATTTTGCTTATATAAGGTTCCGATGTTGAGGGCCAAATCTTAAATTAATTCTGATTAAGTAATAAAACTTTATATTTTACATATCTTATTTCTCCTCTCTACAATTTTGTTTATCTTATTAAAATAAAAATACGCTGGTTTGAACCAACTATCACAACCACCTACACCTCAATCGAGCAAAACCAGGGTCTCACGATAATGTGACCTGGAGTAGAAAAGAGTCTGCTGCTCTTTTTGGCTTAACATAGGATGATGCAAAAAAGTTCCTCAGAAGTTGGAACATCCATCATCATTAACAAATTCCCCAGGTAAAATTAGTAGTTTTAATTAACATAGATTTCATTTCTTTGATTATAAATTCTTTAATAAAAATTTCATAAAATATATAGTGACAGAGTGTGGAGTATCAAAATTACGGGTAAATTTACAATTTTGTAAATTACCCCAGTGCTCTGCTCTCCGTTACATAAATATAAATTTGGCACCCGAACAGGGACTCTGTGTTCCTGTTCGATTGAGTTGCGCTGGATTGTTACTTGGATTCACATCATCGTCGTCTTTCTTATACACTATTATATATCTTAGTTAGCTTAGTTTAATTTTAGTAATACTTTTTAGACATCAAAAATAATGTATAATACACACAGAAAAAACTTGAACTTGGATATGGACTCTCAGGAGACCAAGTTAATCTAGATATAGAATTGCAGTTGAATTTAGTGGAAGATCCACCAGCTGCAGTAGCTTTAGATCCACGTAGGATAGAACTTTGCCTACGTGAAGAAAATAAATTTGATAGGGAAAATGATGAGAAAGAAAACATAGATGTTGCTTCCGCTGATGACGAGATAATGTCTATCTCGACTATGGCTAATTTGCTAGATAAATTTGGAAAAAATAAAAAAATTAGTTGAAAAAAATTAGCTCAACAAAATCGAACTTCTAAACTGTGATGTAGACCTTAGTCAAAGAAGGAGATCATAAAAACTTCGGATTGTAGAAAGTTCCTCTTTGGAAACATGACTATCCCTCTTAGATCTAGATTTTTCTTTGTGTTTCTCCTAATTCAAGAAAAACTAATAAATTGCAATTTATTAGTTATAAGGGTACACCATCACACACACAACAGATATTAATTCCAGAGGATTAAATACAATCCGCCAATACATAGTAATACAAAGTATACAAATTCTGAGATCCAGAGTAGTAGGAACCGTGAGGAAAGATTTGTCTTCCCAAAAGATTAGGACGCAGAAATCAATTTACTGCAACCACTGAGAGGGACAAAACTTCTATACTGATTTATTACAAAACCACAAACAACTGGACCCCTTGCTTCAACCCCAGTCACAAAGATCCTAGGCCGACCTGATTTCTAATGAAAACATCCATGTATTTCGGGTCACAAATGAAAATGAAGCTTTAAATATGATAGAGAAGCTTGACTCAACTAGTCGAAGAACTCCCAAAAGCTCAAAAGTTGTAGATCAGGGCCAAATTTAAAAGAGCAGATCAAGGACCTAATTATTATTTGGGAGACTTTGAAGCATGCCTGCAGTCTATCCATCACCCCCAATTGCCCCACACCAATGCCGTTTGTAGGCTCTTAGGCAGACAACTTGAAGACACTTCCTTCATTTATAGACTCTCACCAAGGGATGACTAGGATTATTCTCAGTTCGAAGATACCTTAATCCAATGGTTGAAGAGAGAAATAAGAAGGAATGAATATTCAGTGCAGGCATTTCATTCTTCCGTAGAGAAAATGGCAGGAAGTAATGGGGGCCGGAATGAGTTAGCCCTTAGATTTTAGAGCGTTTGGCTAGACGAGCATATTCGTGGTCTAGATATGCGTGAACACGGATTCGTTGCGACTACCTTTTGGTGTAGTTTTCCCCCATACATCGAACGAATGTTTTAAGTGCATAAAGATGTAAGGAGCTCAATAATCGCCAACGTACCCTTTGTGAGATATCGTAGGCTATGCGACCCTTAGAAGGTAATATAACGAGTTTCCCAACCCATTTCTGTATTCTTTCAAATTCTTCCATGACACAAGAGAAAAGACAGATTTATTCCAAAAAAACAACTTGAAAACATAAAGAAATTTTAATGAAACTACAGAATTCTGCATTTCAAATAAATACCTTAGACCTAGGTGGACTGAAGTCCTTAAAAGTAAAAAAATTAATAAATAATCAACAAAGTAAATTCCAAGTAGTCATCGCTTCCTCAAACTACAATCAAACACGTAGTCCTCCTTGAAAGCATCATCCGTAGTCGTTATTAAACCGTTGATAATCGTAGGAGTCCCCAACAGAATCTTCCACGTTCCCAAAACCGTAATCAGTATGCTATAGAAGCTCCTCGGTATGACTCTGAAGATCGAAGGAAGTTAATATGTGATTACTGTGAGAAAGTTGGTCACCAGATGCGGAAATGCTACAAATATCTCGATATTTGTAGCTACTGCAAGAAAAAAAGGGCATGTAAGGGCTGAATGTCGCTCTTATAAGCCTCCTTCCTCGTCCCTTCCAATCACACGTAAAATAACGTGTCCTTTTTGTCGCGGGCCCTATCCTGGGATAAAATGCTCCTACAGGACCCTTCCGAAGGAAGATAGATATCCTCAAGAACCTTCCTCTCATAAATCCCCTAGAGAATATCTCACTGGTATGGTGAAGAATATATCTTTTATTAATCCCCAACATTTTGACAGACTAGAGATGATGAACAACTTCGTCCTCCACGTCAATATTTCGACCCTTATAATAATTGTCAGAAGTCCCATTATGAGGGCCGCTGTAAAGGAGTCGAAGAGGATCGACCGGAACAGCCTTTAAACTACCAGCCCCCACAGAAGTGAGTCATCCTGTGGAAAAGGACACTGAACAAGGCTCCTCAGAAATTAATACTGCAGTAAACAAATTCATTGATGACAATCCCCAGTGTCTACTTCCGGAATCTCTCCCTGACAACATAGATGAAGATATGATTATCTCTATTCACCTTTGTCAAGCTGACATAGAACCTTTAGTTGTATGTGTCACCTTGGATGATCTTAATGCTCCCCGTTATGACTGTCTTGTAGACAGCTTTGCTGAAGTAATCTGGTGAGTTCAGAAGTAATTCCATTGTTGGGGGATGCCAAAGTACTACTTCCTTTTGCAGAGGTGGGGGTGAAAGCTATCAGCAGATTCGGTAAGAAGGAACGAATCGCTATCACCCATTATTTTGACCTAACATTAAACTTTCAATTAGGATTTATAACCAGGCCTTCCGCCTTTTTCATAGTTCCCCACAAGTACATGGTAGATCATCCCTTAATATTAGGTACTTGTGCTTTAAGGGGAAATCACTTTTTACCAGATATGGCTCGGCAACATCTATTATATCTCCATGGAAATGAGTTAATCGTCGTCGCGGACGGCATTAAAGTTCTAAATGGACTACCAATACAAGCACAAACTATTTCAAGCAATAACGTAGTCATAGATAAGGCCAATATCAAGGATACTGATATTTTGTACGACCAATCTCAGGATAGATCTCTTAGGCTCATGTTAAAAAAATTTAATAAATATAATAACACTGATGCTTGTCAACATTTCCCTAAACAATATAAAATGCACGTATCCCAAATTATTTATAAAAATGAGGTCCTATATTATAACACAAAATCAGGAGATCTGTTGTATTTAATTTCCATAGACCTTTGAATGCATATTGCCTTGGGACTCCACGTTTCCTGTGCCCATATCGGCCGCAATAAGTTACTTCAGTTGATTTACAAACATTTTTGGCACCCTAGGGTAAATCAGGTAGTTTCTGACATTGTTCGGTGTTGTCCTGTTTGTCAGACTCAGAAAAAAATTTATCCTTGAATATTACACCTCCCATGTTGAAGATACTGGCTAACTATCCTTTTGACCTTTGTCCCATGGATTTGTTGCAGTTTCCAAAAATGTTCAAAGGAAACAAGTACTGCATGGTATTCATTGACCATTATTCCAAATAGGTAGCTGTTGTCCCAATCGCCGATAGGTCCAGTTTAACTGTTTCCTAAAAATTAGAACACCACATTCTTCCATTTATTCTTAAAGTACCTAATCATATACTTACTGATAACGGTACGGAATTTACGTCACATATATTTCAACAGGTGATGCAGAAACAACATTAAACATATACGAATTTCACCCCTTCATTCCGCCAATAATGGTGTTTGCGAAAGATTTAATCGCAGTTTAATATAGATTTTAAAATGTTTAGTTTTAGAACAACCAGCCAATTAGGATGAAGAGCTGGTATCATCGATATTAATCTATAATAATACTTCACATAGTGCTTTACATATGTCCCCATCTGATTTTCTCTTACAAAAATCCCATTCACCATCTCATACCTTTCCCCAGTGCTGGAAAGAGGGCAGTGTAAATTTCAAGCCTTTTAAGAAAGGACAGAAAGTAGCACGGAAAGTTATTAGAACTGGCCCAAGTACTATTATGAAATTCCAAAATAAGTGGGAAGGTCGTTTTGTAGTAGAAGAAATTAATCCTAATCGTGTTACCTATGTCATAAGGTGTTTTAATGATCCTTCCAGTAGATTACAAAAAGTTCATTTCTCCCACATCAGAGGATGGATTGATATTCCTAATTATTTACGAAAGTATTTATCCCGTAATGAAGATATTAGTGATGCTTTTTTCTCCAAAGAGGATGAACTTCTTGATGTACATGCTGCAGTGTTTCTTTCAGACAATTTTCTCCGGGGACGCTTTAAAGAGATTCGGGGGAGCACATAAGTATAACATAATTTACATAAAATTAAAGGATAATGATATTCATGTCACTTTTCGGCTAATCTTAGTCTTATTAGTTACTGTCTTAATGAAGTAGTAAATATCCGAAATATAACCAAATCTTTAGTTGTTAAAAATATAGCAACTCTATTTTGCAAAGGTCTATTAGTTAGGAAAAATAAAATAAACATAGGGTTACAAAACATTATGAGAGATTATTATAATTAAAATATATATGAGTAATATGATTTTTTCAAATAAGGAAATAGATCTTTGGTAAAAATAAATTATAAAATATATACTCATAGTTATAAATATTATAATATATATATATAATATATATATATATATATATATATATTATATATTTATAATATATATATATATTATAATATATATAATATATAATATATAATAGAATACATAATATAGAACACTTCCGTAGGCCGTAGCCCGACGTTAGTACTTAGTAAGTTAGGTATTAAAGAAGTAAGTTTAAGTTTAAAGAATCCGACATACGACGAGTTTTCTTTGTCGCATACATACAAGTCTACTGTTTTGTTCTAGAAAATCCTCAGTTCTTGAATCTCAGACTCTTGATGCTTAATCATCATACATGCAATTAAGGTTTTGGCATGACATTCTATTCTGTGTCTTAACTTAGTATTCGGTTCATAGTTCTGAACGATCTTTCTACCGAGGCTTTTTTCGTAACGGCAATGACAGAAGGATTTCACAGAGCTTTTGTAACTCGCAAATTCCCACGTCCGCTTCCAATTATTTTCAGAAAAACTGGACTTTCTTACTGCTTTAAATATTTCCGCTTTTTCGAGCATGGCATTGATATAAAAATTGAAAGATTTCAGGTAAGCTAGTACCCTCCGCATTAAGCATCGGAAATCTGTCACAAAATTTCTAAACTTCAATATCCGGATAATTTAATTAATGCAGAACGTTCAAAGCGATAGCAAAATATTCAATAAAATAATTTCTTCGAATTTACACATATCGCAGTCTATATCTTCATCCCTGTTTAAATGCATTTTTCTTCTATCTCTGATCAGCAAATCAGGGCACTTCAGATGCAAAATTCTCCAACTTATTTCCAACACTGACGTTTTTATGTTTAAGTCAATATGAAGCCCCCCACACTATTTGCAATATTTTGAAAGGTGCAATTTGTTTCCAATAATTAACGGGGATGACTTTTATCATACTAAAGTCCTTCTTTTGCAAGGCATGGCTAAGATAAGAGAGTGCACTAAGGGGTTCATTCATTAAATTACATAACAGGTGACAAGGACACTCTCATTTCTGATTTTCAGCAAGATGTCCCTGCAAGTGATGGACAAGGTCTGTCCCTTACTAGTTGTGAATATATTTCACAAGTCATCCAAACTTGACTGTTAATGCTCGCTGAAGAACAGCACTGTCACTATCTTAAATAGATACATCATCATCCTTCATGCTCTGATCTGAGGATATGGTCTTGATTAATATTGAAAATCATGGCAAAATAGTTTTACTTTATTATTTGCATTTGCTAAACAGTTTGTAAATATCTTTCAAAAATATAAAAAAACTATTTGAATCTTTAGTTATCCGGCAGGAGGCTGCTGCCAGGGAACAGTTATATGTGCTCTACAGTTATATAGAGAACTTCTTTTGTTTGCTTTCTGAAAAGCCTTTTTCTTAACACCTACAAATCCTCCAGTCTATTTAGAAGCACATCAAATTCAAAAGCATAACATATTGTATGAATACCCATGTACACCTCTATATCATCAATAGATCAGTTAGGCTCCTTCATCAATAGCATTTGCAATAGTTTCTGCTTTTCCATTGCGTATTTTAAAAATTACAAGAACTTTTCTACGGGATTTTTTACCCTCCACTACTCTTACAACATTATACTCAGCTCCATTTCATTCTTAAAAGAAGTGTTCTCATCTGCTAAAACGGAGACCTTCTGTTTTTGAATGTTTTTTTCAAACTCATCAAAACCTATTGTCACTTCATACATAACTAAGGTTTACCATATTTTCTGAACGAAAATCGGACCACCTACAGCCAATAGCTCGTCAGGAGAGGGAGCAGGACCGAGCATGCTGCCCTCCCTAGAAGTGATTTACTCTCATACTCACGACTCCATCTACACACTCCGAATTTTTTTCGAAACATGCTCCTAACGAGATCAGATCTCTCTCGTCAAGTCTCCTGTATATGTCACGTTTTCACGATATATATATATTATAATATATAATATATATATTATTATATATAATAATATATATATTAATATATATATTATATATATATTTATTTATAATATATATATATATATATATATATTAATATATTATATCATATGACTTATAAAATATAATACTATATTATATATATATATATATATAAATCTCATGAACGTAGCTAGACAGAGAGGTACTAGTCCTCGCGCGAAGGCTTGTTTTGCAATCGTCATTTTCTCACATATCTCTTCTTTTGACGATACGAGGTCTTCTCACTTATTTTATATGCTCTTTAAATTTGTAGATAACGAACTGTTGTTTTTATTTATGTATTTTTAATGTTGATATGTATTATAAATTCCAGATTTTGTGTTATTTTACTGTAATAATTCTCTTATAAAGTGTTTAACTTTCAGAGTAGCATTGAAATTATTACTCAACACCGCCTCATGTAAGTTTAATAGGTCACATTATCATCAGATCAGTGCGATATTTATGAGATTCCTTAGGTAGTACGTTTTACCTTAAATATTTTAATAATTTTTGTGTATTTACTCCTGAAAGTAGGAATTTTGTAACATGATCTTAACTTGTCCATCTGAGTTTAGTTTCATTTTTAAAAACATATTAAAAATTCATTACAACACAGAAATAGTGGTTTTCAACATAATTTGCATATCTTTTATATTTTTGTAACTCACTATAAATCAATATTTTGAATGTTAAAAAATATATTAGCCATCTTGACCCATATGTGGACAGGATTATTACAGTAGTTATAAACCATAATATATAATATATATTATTATATAATATTATATATATAATCTATATATTTTAATATATATTATATATATCTAATGATAGATATATATAAATATATATATCTATATTAATATATAATATATATATATATATATCATATATATAATATTTATATATTATAATATATATAGATATATACATATATATAGTTATATAATATATATATATATAACCTTATACTCTATATATATATTGTTTGCAGTAAATTTGGAAAAAGAAATAAAAATGAAATGAATGACGGTGAAAACGAGGAAAGATCACCATATTAAGTCAACTAAAGGCTACACAAGATCAAGGCAACTTCACACAATCCCTTCCTACTTCGCGTTAGTTTCGCCATCAATGAAAACCCACACCAGGGCCAGCACCCGACGAAAGCCGCTACAAGACTTGGGTACCAGGATTTCTGAGCGTAGCATTATATAAGTAAAGAGATACAGTACAAAACGAAAAATGCATTGAGGATAGATAAAGAAAGAGAAATTGAGGGCACAAGCACATAATACTCACGACATCCAGAAGATAATACGAATAGAGACAAAAGAAACAAGTAACACATGAAACACGAAAGTTAAGATGAGAATTCCACTAAGAACCAAATATAATTATATTAATGAGAAAAAATTCTCTAGATAATAATAATAATAAAAATAAGGTAATCCAATATGAAAGAGGTAGAGAACATCAATAAATAAGAATATGGTAGGCGACACTAAAAGGCGGAAGCATTTTTGCAAGTTTTGTATTTTATTCCACAAATTTGAAAGTTCGGTCAGCCGGGGTCTATAGCGCTCTTTAATATAGAGACCTTTCCTAATACCTAAATGATGTCTTCAGTGTGGTTTGTCAAGCGAACATACAACACAAGAGTGAGCATCAAAAATCTTCTGTTCCAGCATGAAAAAGATTGTTCCTACAGGATGTGCCGTTAGACATCCAAATTAACCAGCATTCTACGAAAATCATAGAAAAGAAATAAAAAAATATTTATCTCAAATAAACTTTCCAATCTGAACCTGGAACACTATTCCATATCTAAGTACCACACGCACGCACGTAGGACTGTCTCACACGCCAACAAACAGCACCTGCTCGGCGGGAAAAACATCATGAATGGAAGTGTTGCCCAGATTTGTTAGCGCGTTACGAATAGATGCCGGATGATCAGTATTGAAAACACCATTATTGAAAAGGGAAGAAATAATGCCCACATACCATCAGGTTCAGACTTTATGAGAGACCACTTTCTCTTTAATGGTGGGTGACTTAACTATACAGGAAGCCTCGTTAATAAGGTAAAGGAAGTGTGCGCGTAAAGCTTACTAGTAGCAGATGAAAACGCTGATATTTCTGGAAAGGAACAAATTATCCATAGGGTTGCGCTATTCGACAAAAGGTCCGATGAAGTCAAAGAGGCATCTATTTATTGGCTTTGTAGAGCTGAAAAGCGCTTGACGCAAAAACCATTCCGAAAGCCATTGACCGATTTTGTCACGAGCCGAAGAACTGATCCCGAGAAAGATGCGTGGGCTCGGGGTTCGATGCTGTATCATAACGATGTCTAGCAAAGAAGGAGCTGTCCAAGCAATATTGCGAAAAATGTTTAAAAAAGCATTGTTCTTCATTGCTATTCCAACAACAAATCAGTAGTACATATTGAACACAATACAGAAATCAGCAAAATCATCCTCG
>JABUQX010016932.1:67500-76924 GCA_015478945.1 Trachelipus rathkii | reverse complement strand
GTAAATGGGTATTTATAATTTAAATATTTTTCACCTTTCAATCTTTTAGCAGTATTATGGTTTTATATTATTAAAAGTAGTATTTTATATATATATATATATTATATATATATTATATATAATTTATATATATATATATAGGTTTAGTATTATTATTGGTAGGGTTATTTATATTCTATTAGGTATTGGTATTATTATATATGTATTAGTATTATTATTCATTGGCTTATAATAATATCGGATAGTAAATTTATTTTAAACAAAACCTGGTGGTAAATCTATAAGTTTATTTTCGATCCAGGACGCCAAAACGAGTAAGTCAGTGATTTAACGATATAAATCAACTATACATTTCGCTCACGCAACTTTTGTATATTTACTCTCTCCTATTAAAACAATTATATTATAAATTATATTATAATATTTTTAAAGATATTACATCATTTAATGTTTTATAATTAATATTTTTTATATTATATTTTATTTTTGTTTATATTTTATTCTTTTAGTGATCTATTATTATATATATTTATTATATATATATTATCATATATTATTATATATTATTATATTATATTATATTATTATATTTTGGTATATATTATTAGTTTTTTTTATATGTATAATTATATTATTATGGTGATTATTGTATATATACTATTATTTAATATATTTATATTTATATATATAATATGAGTATATATTATAGTAGTATTAGGTTTTTATATACTGGTTTATTGATATAGTATTATATTTTATATTTTATATTATATTTATATTAATAGTTATTTTTATATTATTTATATATATTTTTATATTATTAATATATATATATATTTATATATATATTAGGTATTTTGGTTTTTTTATATATATATATATATTATATTTATATATATAATGTATATATATTAATATTATATATATATTTATATTTACTATATGTGTATGGTAGTTATTATATATAGGTATTATTTAAGGGGTAGTGATTCTATAGTTTAGGTAGATAGTCTATTTACTTATATTTTATAGATATATGAGTTATTTAATTAGTATAATTGTGAGGTTGAGTTACTTGATTTATATATATGTGTTTTGGTATTATATATAGGGATATTGTATAGTTTTTAGTATATTATATATATAATTTATTTTATTTGTTTTTTTATTTATATTTTATTGTGATCAGATATTCAACCCTTGATCATGTTATGAGAATATATAACTCGAGAGATGTTGATCTTGTTTTTTCTCGTCGAGAACTAGCATATTTTGTGTTCTGCTAGCAAGTACTATTTATAAGCTCAATAATCGCTTTAAAATCAAGTATATGCCAACTTTGACAAAAACGAACGAGTACAATGAACTACACTGACAATTAATAATGCAATATTAACATATATCCCAGAAGTTAGATGGTTATTGATGGACAATATTTTAAAAATACCTCTGCACAGGTTTTAGACCATTAAGCCCAACATGACTCTTGCTTCAATATTCAAACAAAAAATATCAATAATGAAATAATAAAAAACAGTAAATCAATTCAGTGACAACGAATATAGACTGGAATGGTTACAAAATTAAATCCACGGACAGGATCGCCATATTAAATGTAATGAGGTTGTGGTTAAAGATAAATAGATTGGGGTGTAATGTCAAACTTACTCTCTTTCCAGCAGGTAATGGATTGCCCTTTGCCAGTGTCCTCCGCTCGTGACAGATAACCTCCGACGAACACTTTTTATTAAATTTCTGACTTCTATTATATTAGTAATTTTGACGCTCCTGTTGAATAATTTTTATCGGCCGAAACAGTATTGCAGTGCAATCATAGAAACTCAAGACTTACAACGTATTCTCCTGAAGATCATTCAAAGTAATATAACGGCCGAAGGAATCTTTTTTTTATATGGCTAACCAACCAGTCGTCACATACTCGTTCTCAGTGAATTTATTTACAGATATGACATGGCTTGTCATGAATATATATGTCTGAAAGATTTTACTATAGTGTCATCAAGTATGATATATATGTCAATATAAAATAATAATTAATAGCTATCGGAAACTAGAATGAAAACCACTGGGATAATTTTAAAAAACTTTGAATAATATATATATAAATGAATGTGTACTTGTACTCATTTTGTTTCAATAAGAAAAGGTTTTATTACATCTGTGAATATTACTATATATCTTAATAGACATTAATTCATACGCTATTTGATATGTATAGAAACACAGTAACTTGATTTAAAATTATAAAGTGACAAGTTCAAGATGGAAATTAAGTGGCATAGCGTCTTCTCTTTGCTATTATTTTTATCATTTACTTGCATAATGAATATTATTAATCTTCTTTACATACAATATAATTTTAAACTTACAGAAACTCTACTATCAAATTTATAATGAGCATACTCGAACATATATAAGTATAATATATATTAAATTAATATTTATAATCATTAAGAAGGCAAAATGTATATATTAAATATAATTTAAAATATTATTAATTAAAAAATATATAGACTGTTGTATAAGTATATTATGAAATTTGTATTCATATCAATAATGCAGAAAAAATTATACAAAAATAATCCATAACTAGCATACCTTTGTCAACAGGAGAATAATTAGATGAAATGATTCCACGGTACTTCCAATGTATATAGTTTGGCCAATTAATCGTAATTAAAAACTTTTTTATTGAAAGCCATTACTTGAACAATAAACTTGACCAAACATTCCTTCAGAAACTCAATTCTCGTCTGTATTTTTTTAATATATTAATAAATAATAATAACTTTAGAAATCTGTGAAAATTATTTTTTTCAAATTAAACGCTTACCTGCAAGCGACAATGGCAATCATTTATGTAGGTATGCAACATAAATTCTTAACAAAGTGTATAAACATAAGACTACGTCGTCCGAAAATTTATGGGTTATTTATTATTATTTTATTTTGTTTAACCCTACATTTTTTTTCTTTCAAATTGAGATATTATATAATAAACTTTTTAACCATTGATTAATATATGAACACCAATATTATAACCTCACAAATTTATAGCACTAGTAATTAACTTTAATAATTAAAGATTTTTAACTTCACAATAAATCACAATAAAGTAATGCATACTCCTGCATGACGTAATATATATCACTATTACATTAAATATATTGGATCTGAATAGCAAATACGTAGACTGCTATATTACCTAAACTTAACATATCTTTGTTTGACCAATGCTAATTAAGAAAGTCGGAAAAGAGTTGCTTTAATTATGAATAATCGTCTCCAGTTTTTTAATACTAAAGTTTTAGAGTAGCATTTAGAATTACTGTTCATTTTAGCTCCACTTAGCGACAAGTTAATTTATACAGTAGGGTTTGAAATGATATATTACATTAATTATTATTATAACTTAGGCTTGCTATAAGCTTAATTTAAACCGGCTTATGGGATTGCGGGTTTGGTATTTCTTAGAAACTATTTTCATATTTACAAGAGAAATTACAGTATTTCGTCCCATCAGAATAAAAGACTTATTGTTATCGGAGTTTCTGAGTCTTTCACATGCTAACCAATAATTATTTCCACTTTAATTTTTAATTTAAGTAAATAAAATAATGATTTTATATCAATTTATTCATTATATAGTATATATATTTTATTTATATATCTTATATTATATATATTATTATTGTTATTAATTTATATATTATTTTTTATTTTATTTTGGTATTGTTGTTATTATATCTTGCATACCTTTATATTAGACGTTTCTGCTGCTAATATTATTTAGATCTTTGAATGATGTATTATTATATTTGTTTTATAGAAAAGTTTTCTAATATAAAAGTCGAAATAACTAGTTGTTGTATATTATATTATTTATATATTTTTATATATTAATAATTTTTTTCAGTATTATACAGGTATTTTTATATTTTTTTATTATTTTATATATTTATTATGTATATATTTTGTTTTATTTAGGTATATTATTATATTATATTTATTTATTTATTTATTATATATTCGCTTTTTTTTTTTTTTTTGTTTTGTATATTGTTATTATTTTGTTTATTTAATTATATTATATTTATTTTACTTTTTTTTTATTTATTTATTTTTTCTTGAGGTAGGAGGGTAGGGTGAGATATAGTATGTGGTGTCGCTTTGTTATAGTCGATTATGTCGGGCTCATATATGATTGATATATAGTGTCTGTGGAAAGATTTCAGATTTTCGAAATTACAATCTGACACAGATTATGTCATGAAAATATATGAATGTGTTTACGATATATATATAATATAATAATGAATAATTATATATTGAGTATTAAGTAGTTGAGATATATGAGAGATTAGATTATTATAATAATAATAATAATAATAATAATAAGTGAATTATTTCCTGGCTTGAGATAAGAAACTAAGATTTTTAATATTGTTTATAATTTAATAACCACAATTTTCCATTTGCAGCTCCTCCTGTGATTGACAGAAGTACTTTAGAGAATATTCGATATACAATTGTGAGCTCTCAATTGGCGCTTGCTAATTATGCTTCTTATATTGTGCCTTTGGACTAGAGTAGTTTAAACAATATATATACATACTAGGTGATTATGGCGTATGTCACTGAGATATTCGTGTTATGGTGTGGAGAGTTGGGGTGATTGTGGGTCTCAATGGCAATGGAGTCAGTTAGTGTGGATATATAGTGGTAGCTACACAACAAAAAATAGGTGATTATGAGATGAGGAGTCATAATGACTCATGCTCATTGCTAGGACCGGTCGCTCCTGGGTCACGTTCTCTTTCTAATACAGTTAAAATGGGATTTGTTTAACAATTTTGATATTTCATTTCAATTTTATTTTGTCTGTATTTTGATTAGTTATGAGAGCCCTACCTAACTGTAGTTTGTTTTTATATTATATACTGAGTTTATCTGCTTGATGAGTATGGTTATTAGAGTCTTCGAGTCTAGGGTATGGTGAGGTTTTGCTGTATAATGTAGTGGGTAGTTTGTTTGGATGGATACTTTATTCGATAGGGTTCGAAGGATGGAAGTGGTCATGTATTTGCGGGAGTTCCAAATGTGTTAGGTATTATGGGGCGGTGTTTTGCGTACGTTGTAGAGTGTTTAGATATGCAGGTTGATGTTTGATTAATGTGTCTGTTAGCGGGTTGTTTGGTGTGTTAAAGTATCGATTTGTGAGGGCAATGGTGAAATGGTAACAACTGGGTTTTAATTTAGAGAATATGATAAGGTTTTCGTGTAGATATTTTACTGGGTCTTTTTCTCGTGGTGATGTGGTTATGAAATCGTGGGTTTGGTTAAGTGATTTGATTTGGCTCTGAGTGTAATTTGGTTGTTAATCTGGTTCTGCCTTGAGTAATTTTTTGCTAAATGTCTACGTTTATTTGTAGAAGCTCAAATTTATAAACTTGATGTTATATTTTTTGAACAAGAGGGACAACTTTGTATGGATATGTAGTTTAATCAATATAGTTCCAATAGATGTCTGGTGTCTTTGATAGATTTGGGGTCACTTTGTTAGGTGATTTCGATAGATAACACTACTTTAGCTGTTGGTTGATATGTTGAAAAAGGGGGGCTACTTGAGTTTTTTGTATGTTCCTGCTTGCTAGCTTTACTGTTGTTAATTTTGGTTAACTTTGTTAATGTTGGTAGTTTATTCTTTTTCAGTCGTAAGGTGTGTTAGGCTTTTTATGGTTGTACATTATATTTCTTAGTTCTGGTTACGATATGTTAGCTTTATTTAATGTAAACTTTGTACGTTACTGTATATATTCGTTGGTCTGTATGATAATTAGGTATGGTTGTGATAAAATTTTTTTGTTAAATATTACTATGATAAGGTAAAAATAACAATGATATATTACAGATATGTTTTGAAAAAGTGTGAATAGGATACGTTCTGTATGCAATATTAGTTATCTTACCTGCTGTTGCTAAGTACGGAAATTTGTAAATGTTGGCTGTTTATTCGTGTGTGTGTTGAGTATTGTTAGGTTTGTCCGAGAAATTGCCCTCTAAGTTCAGGTTTATGATATGTTTAGCTTTATTAATGTTAAAAACTATGTTACGGTTAGCAAATATTCGTTGGCCAGTAATTAATTTAAAAGAACTTCTTTTTGTTAGGTTATCCAAAAATGTATGCTCGAAATATGATGGGAATCATAGATCATTTTTAATGGATCATATATAATCATACGAAGGGTAAGTGTGGGGAGGGAGAGAAAATAGGCGGGTTGGTTTGATTTAACTGATTTATTGACTACTGTTCTAAAATTAGTAAACTATTACACTTTACTATGATATTTTATTCAAAGAACTTATTTTTATGTTATGTTTGGATAAAACTTTGTTATTTTTGTTATTTTTTTGGATATTGCTTGAGATTCATTTGCATATTTTTCGTTGGCAAACATGATATTTAGGTAACGTTATGATAAATTTTGTTAAATGTTACGATGTTAATGTAAAATGAACATTGTTAACGTTAGCATTATATTCTTGGTCAGTATGATAATTAGACAGGGTTATGGTAAATTTTTGTTAAATAATTTTTACACTAACATATCACTATGTTAAACATATCACTATGTTAATGTAAAAAACTTTGTTACGTTAGCATATATTCGTTGGTCAGTATGATTAATTAGACAGATTTATGATAATTTTTTGTTTAAATATTTAAACCATGTTAATGTAAAATTAACATTTGATTATGAGCGATAAGTTTGAAAAAGTTGTGAATATGTCAGGATAGTGTACTTTAGGTACTTTGCTGTTGTTAAGTATGGAACTTTGTTAATGTTATTACTTTGTTCGTGCGTAAGGTGTGTTAGGTTTGTCGTTGTAGTATTATATTCACATTTCCAGGTTTATGCCTAATGTTAGCTTTATTAATCGTGAAAACTTGTACGTTTAGCAATATATTCGTTGGTTATTTATAAGAACTTATTTTTATGCTATGCTTATCCGAAATGATACTCGAAATGTGACATGAATCATTAGATCAATAGAGCAATAGATCATGAATGGGTGTGAGGTAGTTGAGGGGAGGGGCGGGTGGTTTGATTTACTGATTTACTGATTTACTGAATTACTACTTTAGGATGTCAGTTAAACTATTACACTTACCTATGATATTTTATTCAAAGAACTATTTTTTTGTTATGTTTTTGAAATTATTCGTTTGGGATTATGATAGTTAGGTAAAGTTATAAAATTCAATCCTTTGCTAAATTAATTAACTGTTAATATAGAAAACTTTGTTTAGCGTTAGCAATATATTCGTTGGACTGTATGATAATTAGACAAAGTTATGATAAATTTTTGTTAAATATTGCATTGTTAATGTAAAATTAACATTGCAATGTTAGAGATATGCTTGACAAAAGTGTGATAGGTTACGTGTCTTGTGTGCTATGTTAGTTTGCTTTTACTGTGTTACGTGTGGAGGTTTTGTTTAATGTTAACAGTTTATTCGTGCCTTAAGGTTGTGTTAGGTTTAAATCGTTGTGACATTAATATTTACCTTAGTTCAGGTGATACTATGTTAGCTTTATTAATATTTCAAAAACTTTTATACGATGCATAATATGTCGGTTGGTCTTGTATAAAGAACTTTGAATTCTATGTTATGTTTATCCAAAATGATACTCGGAACGTGACATGAATCATTAAAATCATAGATCATAGATCATAGGATGGTGGTAGGATGGGCGGAGGGGAAGGAGAGGATGGTTTGCTTTACTGATTTTACTGATTTACTGCCTTGGGGGTGTAAAACGCAAAATTTTTTTAAGTTATAAACATAGAGTGGAATAAAAATTTTGTTAAAAATATATTTTTTTAAATAAAATAAAATAAAAATAATAAAAGTTTTGTGTTATGTATACAAAATATGACTTGAATTATAGATCAATTGATCAATAGCTCATGGGTGGGGTAGGGAGGTGTAAGAGTGGGTGGTTTGATTAAACTGATTTACTGATTTACTGCTTTAGGGTATGTTTAAACACAATTTTTTTTTAAGTTATAAATATTTTATTGAATTAAATTTTTTTAGTATACACAAAAAAAAGTTTTCAAGCATAATAATTACAAATAATAAATTAATAAGTTTTTTTTGTTTATGTTTTTTCTTATATTCAATATTGACTTGATATCAATTATATTATATGTATCAATTAGATCCAATTAGATCTCATTGGTGGTAGTGGATAGTGTTAGGTTGGTTGGTTTTGATTTTACTGATTTTATCTTGAGATTTTTCTTGCTTTTTAGGGTTTTGTATAAAATCGGAAATTTTATAATACTTATAAAATTATATAAATAAAGGTGCTCTTTATATTCTATAATTATATGACTTGAATCAATAGGCATGTCCCTCCACAGATCTTATTATTTAATTTTAACTAAATTAATGTTTTTAAGAATCATAAACATAATAGATGTTAGAAATAAAGACTCTCCTAATTTGCATATTTTGAAAAGAAAAGTTTGGGTTCGAACCAGCGTTCCTGATTACAAGAATAGAATTCATCGTCTTGACCACTAGACCATCCTATTGAAACAGATGGCGGTGCTGAAATATATTTCCTTCAATGTTGGACAAAGTGGAAAAGTGCTTCAGCTATCTTTCTCACCTTCACCGGACCAATTAGCTTTCACTAAAATTAAGTACGCTAAATTTTATTTTACTTGCCCTAAAATCATATTTGCTCTTTTCTGTGTTGTGAAAGTTTTTACAACAATTAATCTGACCTTCTTCTTGTGTGGGAGGGTGTTTGCCGACCTGTTCATCAAGTACAACACAGCTACTTTATCCAGTGTTCCATTGGCAAGGACACCTTAAGGGTCAATGGAGATACACTGTCAGATGAAAATCATGAAAATCTACATCTCGTCGAATCGATGGAGAAGAATAAAGAGGCCAAGTGCTGAATTAATACTTTGATTGGATTCTTAAAGTTATATTTCATATGTATTTTTATTTTCTAATAATCTTGATTCTTTCCCCGCTTTTGTAGTGTAAAGAAACTAAATTTTGAGTGTAAATTAATGTTTAAATTCATTTGTTCATTATGGAATAATAATTAATGTACACTTTAATCATTAACTAATCTTGACAAGTTGTACCCATTAGAAAACTCAATGTCTAAGCTGCAACATATTCAAAATTTTAATTAAGTTTAAAGGTTTTAGAGAAAAATAAATAAATAAATAAACAAATAAATAAAAAGAATCAATGTCTTACAATATTAGTACTCTTACCGATTTATCGGTTTAGCTTATCGAAGTTTCAATTATATTTAAAGGATTTAACATCTCTCAAAACTAACTTTCAGCGTTAGCTGTGCCCAAC
>JABUQX010016932.1:45000-47500 GCA_015478945.1 Trachelipus rathkii | reverse complement strand
ATCTATCTTCCACCATCACCCCAACTCCTGGAAAATGTGATTTGAACAGAAACAAAAGATTAAGCACCAAGGCAAAGATTACTCGCTAAAATATAAAGCATCTGAATTTCTACAGCAGAACACACCTAAACCATATATAGAAAATGCAACTCAGAAGAGATCTCGCCGTAACTCTAGTCCTGAAACAAAAGCATTAACAACAATAGCTTGTTCCCAAGCAACCACAGCTGTCAAACAACCCACCAACCAATCCTCTGATAGCTTGCAGAGTTATTCCAGCTCTTCTGAATCCCCCTATAACCCTTCCGAATTTCCTATATCAGCACTCCCAAAAGGATTATATGCCTTAGCAGATGGAATGGATTAAAGTTCTCAAATAGAGATTAATGCGATTACAGACTCTCTTTCCAATGCTTCCTACGCTTTCCAGGAAGATGAATGGAAGACCGTTCAACGCAAACACCGTAAATGCTCCAAGCGTTCTTAACCTGTTTACGGCATGGAAGGGGACCCAGAAATCTCCCATCTTAACTCACATTGGAGAGTCTCCCAAATTAACCCACCTGATGACTCACTGACAAAGTCTCCAGCTTCAAACTGTCGTAACCCAACGGATCCCAATATCACAACTCCAACACACTCTCAAAAAGATGGCACTTTTCCAGTAACACCTTTCTTTTCCGTTTCCATGGAAACTACCCATTTTTCTCCAAACTTTTCTGAATCTGTTTGCTTGGTAGATACTGATATCGCTTCCATTCTCAAACACGAGCACCCTGCTCCCTGGAAGCTCTTTCAACTACCAAACAAGTCCACAAAATAACATGGACTTGGTTGAACTAAATAAACTTCGCATTCCTGGCGAAGTCCTTCCACCAAATACCATAGAAATCACCCCAAAAACCGGTCGTACAATTAAAATCTCTGTTGTACGACTATTCTTTACCACCACAATTTATTTCTTCTCCTCGTCGGGACCCACGTCTCAGCCTTTCCTCCTCATTTGTGTCCACCTCCAATATTATCCCTAGCCACATAGAGACAATTGTCTCAAAAAGACTATCCTCATAATATTCAGGACAATACTGCATGATCACCTTCCTATAGTGAAAAAGTGCATATGTTTGCAGGAACTTGAACTATGCTATCTCGACTTCTTCTAACCGTCAGAATGAAAATCACCGTTAACTCCTATAGAAAGAGGCGACAATGATAGATTAGGATCAGTTATTCTCATTCATAAGCTTATCCCCTATTCTTCTGTCTCTCTTCGAACTAGACTTTATGCAGTACCAGCATGTATCCATTTGTTCATCGATCTCACTATCTGTTTGATCTACTTGGCTCCCAGTACTGAGTTTATTAAGACTGACTTTGCAGACCTTTTTAAGCAGCTTCCCACTCCGTTTGTTATACTGGGAGGCTTCAATCTTCAATCGTCTGTCACCTCGTCTAGGCCTAAGATCCTTGTTGATCTCCAAATCTTTTTTTCCCGAGATGCCTTAACACAGGACTTCCTACGTATGAACGTTAAGACACATACACTTCTTCCTGTATAGATATTTTCTTTCGCTCTCATTCTCTTATGGATAGCTTTACCTGGTCCCGTGTTGATTTTTTATACGGCTGTGACCATTACCCAATTGCCTTAAAGGAACTTGCAACGAACCCAATGTTAAAACCGAATTCCATCTGACGTTATGACTGTGCGGAGTGGATTCCTTTTCATCAGGCCACAGTTATCCCACTTTCTTCCTTCAATAAAAGGTTTCGACTATTGATGATGCCGTTAACTTCTTCCAACAAGTTATGATCACGGCCTCGGAAGCTTGTACTGCGTCATCTTCCACAGGTAGGCATTCGGCAACCATTTGATGGTCCAAAGGTTGTGCATAAGCTAAGCGGGAGAAGAAAAAACTCTACCAAAAATACAAAAGGAACCACCCAACCCCAAAAATGATTATTTTTGAAGCAGTTGCATCTAGATCTTGTCGAAATAATTGCCAAACAGGTAAACAATACTTTCGAACTTATACTTCGACTGTCAACTCCTCAACTCATCTTTCTTCCGTGTGGAAAATTGCCCAGAAAGTATCTCGCTGTTGTGGTTTTTTGAGGCCTCCAACAATCTCTTCAATAGTCGTGGGTCATGGAACAAAAAACACAGAGAACGAAAAAAATAATCATCCACACAAAAATCTAATGAAAAAATTTAAACACAAAAACACCAAACAATATCAATTTATTAAAAAATCTACCCACCACGGCAAGGTTACATGTTACCGCAAGCCTTAAACAAAACTACCCACCATGACAAGGTCTACCGCTACCGCAACCCCCTTCACCACTATTATTTGCAGATATCAATGAAAACCTGCAGATCCTCATTGGTATCGTAAAACATTAAACATATAATATATCATAACCTTAAACGTAAAATATATTAAAGACTTAAACCTAAAATATATCTACGGCTCAAACTTAAAATATATATTTTAAA